>JAYKAV010003155.1:727896-752896 GCA_035582835.1 Phoebastria nigripes | reverse complement strand
CAGGGTTTAGTTTCATTATTTCCACTGTTCATGGAACAAACTCTTATTTCAACAAAGCTATACTCTTTTTTGTATCTCTGTTTCTACCTTCCCTTCACTGCCCTTTTAAACTTTTTTTTTTCCTTGCTGGTTTCACTGGGGCTATGAAAAAGCATCCTTTGCAAGCAGTAAGACACCAGCAGACTTGCATAAGAAAACGCTAAATTATCAGTCGTGCATGTAAACATAAGAAAGGTTACATTTATGTCACTGACTTCACTCCTTAATGGGATGTGAAAATTATGTGAACTCCATCATGCTCCTTTTCACTATCTTCCAACTTTCATAAACATTTGCCCCAATCTTCTTAAGAAGAGATGCCCTTTAAGAATCCAGCAACCATTTTAGGAACTCTAAGGGAGCATTATTACCCCAATTTAGGAACAGGATAAACGAGGCAGTAAGATGCCTCTAACTCACCATGTGACTACAGCAAGACTAATAATACAATGCAAACAGTGAAATTAAGAAGTCCTGTGACTAGACCACAAGACCACACTTCCCCTTCCCTAGGAATCTACCATTCTAAGAAGCAGGAGACCAACTAGCATTGCCCATTTGGATATGYGAAGGCTGAACCAGGATAATCTGGAAAAGTAAATACTAGCCTAAACAAAGCCACACAAAACGATTGCGAAAATCTTCCATTCTGAGTTTGTGGTATCTTTTACTACATATAATGAAGGTGAGTTCTTTATGATTTCATAAGAGCAATAAAGACCCATCTTAATGAGGAAACACTTCAGCTAAAGCACAGCTAAAAGTTCCTAGTGCAATCTCTTATTTTGTTCATTCACACAACATCAGAGAGTYTCATTTAATACAGTTCTAGGTTCTGTAGTGGGGTAAGACTGAACCATCCACTAAACAATTAGCAACATCAGAGACGTAGCTGAAGGACATACCAACATGTTGGACAGAAAAATGCCTCTACTTAATTCTCTGTCACATGAATGGGAAGCACAAATATAATATTCTCCTAGCAGAGCTTCRGAATTATGATGGCAAAGAACAATCCCCAGCAGGTGAGAAAAAATATCTGTTCGGAAAATAACTGAAGTTTGGAAGTTTTCCCCTTGGGTGATATCAGTGACTATTCTATCAAATAGGACCTATCTGTTCTTATTTTATTCCTATTATCATGCCATCCAAGAACCATTATCATTTGCTCTTCTTGGTGACTAATGCTGAAACAACCATGGCAAGAGGAAATAGAAAATAAATATTAAAAAAACCCAAACAAACAAAAAAACCAACATGAAACAACTCCAATGCAGATTTTAGTGGCATACACCCTTCTGGATATGGATGTAAATAACAAACTTATTTATTCATGCTCGTTAAATATATTTTTTTTTTTCCTTCATTGTTTGCTAAGCTAAGAAAATGAATCATTTTCAAACTGTTGAGGTTGGGAAGGGAAGGTTGAAATAGGGTGAGTGTTATACAAGGTTTTGCCCCAAACAAATGAAAGTCTTTGAGTGAATTATGGTCTGACTAGTTTCTTTTTTAAGACACATCAAGGCATTTCAGTATGTGTCAATAAAAGCCCACCTGGAGGAAGAAATTACAGAGCACTGGAAAGAACGCCAAGATTACTCAAGTCTTTGTGTTTTCATTTGTTTTAAATCTGTGTGTTGTTAAAACAAACGTAGAAATTAGCCATATGGGAACTTAGTTTTGGTGCAATATCTTCATCTGTCACCGCATTTGGAAAAAAGCGCACACACAACAGGATCAGTGGCCAGGGAGGGAGGGTGAGAACAGCACACAAGGAAACAATGCTGAACATATGCACAGGATTTTGACCTCGCAGCATGGTGACTAATGATTATTTCATAAATATTGAAGCTATGATGAATTATTATCACTGAAGGGGTACATTTTTAAAGATCATCTAACAGGTATTGTATAGAAAGGTAGCTCACATCTCTCACTGGGACAACCTGCCCTTATACGCAGTGTATCTTACCCAAATGAAAACCACACACTATTTTCACTTCAAACCTTAGACCCAATCCATGTAAGACAGGGGCTTAATAGCTTTCCAAACTCTCATTTGGCCTCAGTTATACAACCAGCTGACACTGAAAATAATTAATGCCCTTTAGGACTCGCATCTGCTCCTATGGTTCCATGTCAAGGTTTTTAATTGGGCTATTTTGGCATTTGGAGACAATGGCAAGGTGAAATAACCTTTCTTTAATATTTCTGAGGTCAGAAGTTAGTCCTGCCAAAGGTCATCCTTCAGGTTCACAAATGAGTCATTTGTATCACCTAATGCAATCTGTGACTTGCAAATTGCACTGGGAGATGTTATAGTGCATTAATTAGTCCACGTGGTGAATACGGAATTCATCATTACCAGTGAAGCCTGTGCAGGCGTGCCAATACTCGTTTTGGTGGGTTGCAGTAGCTGATTATATTACATATTCTCCTTCAAACTGTGGCCTTTAATACCAGGCCTTGTTTGCTGCTAAAAGTAAAGACAAGGACAAACTGGTACTCTCCCACTAGAACAGTGCAACGTCAAAAACTTATATGTCAAGAGTGCCCTGAGTGTGCAAGAAGCCACCTCAGCCCATTCATTTGGCTTCTACTTCACAGATACTGTCATCCAGTACTCCCACAACTGACACCATTGCTGGATTGCAGTCAAGTCAGCAGACTGGTTGAAACTTTAGAAACTGGGCTTAGTTGTCCTGCTCTTTTGAGCCTAAAGAGTAGTTCTGATTTTTTTTTTTTTTTCTTAGGTTGGCTTGTTGGTTTTCTCCATAGCTGTGGGGATTACAAGCTTTAAAAACAGACAGGCATAAACAGTAATTAACTGCAATTCTCAAGTGACTGYATGTCTACAAAAGCAGGGCCTTTTGGAAAAGCATGATAAAATTGCAAGAGCAGCAGTAGCAACTTCCAGTGAGGATCTGGTTATTGGACAAATGTCCCAAGTTTCCCAGATTTTATTTCCAAAAGMCATGTGTTGCTATCATCTTGTACAGGGCATTGAAAAAAAGCTAATGTCTCCAGCATCATGGCACAGGGCAGAGCCACTCTCCTCAGGCCCAAGAATCACTCCAGGGGCAGAGGTGGGGCTGCTCTGTCACCCCACAAGCCTCCATGCCCCAAATCTCCCCCTGCACTGATGCTCCGTGGCTGGTGCTGTGTTCCCTACATTCCTCGCAGCAGCCTGCCCTGCAGCCCTTCTACATTTACGGTCCTTCTGTGCCCAAAGATAGGTCAATACCAGTCCCAAGCCCACTTTTTAAAATCAACATTCAGTCAAGCTTCCTTGTTGCAAAGAAACCTTGCAGAGAATTTCACCCTAAGTCACAGTCTGATCTTTCAGCTGGTTGGCAGCTATTGCCTATAATGAAGGGATTATTAATTTCTGTTTCAAAGGGATAGGAGATCAGGGTATGGACACGGCATGACTGTACCATCTGTGCAGTTGACATATATTGATTCATACCATCTTCCCATCTGTCCTTGACACTACAGAGCATCAAAGGTCACAATCAACTCTTTGCTGGAATTCCCCCAAAAAACAAGTTTTCATCCAGTTCCCTGTCAAAAAACGCTTCAAACCACTTTTACAGAAAATGGATCACCTCTTCAGTGTATTGTGGAAACCTATACATAGCCCACAGTTCGGCCTTCTAAGTATATACCACGCAAGAGGTATAATAATGACCAATATTATCAAACAACGACAAATAGGAGCTTCAATGTCCCTTAATGAAAGGCTCAGGCTAAAATATTGCTCTTGAAACAATAAGGGGTTGAAGAAGCTATGAAAATTACTAAAGYTGTAAACAGATTTACATATATATATTGCACTAGGTACAACAACCAATCAGAGCAGAAGGTTGAGAAATGCGAAGTTTGGTTGCATGTGCCTACAGAAAGTGGTGGGGAAAAAATGAAAACCTGCAGCTGAGTAAATCATGAAATGTATCAAAGTCTCCGGAGGCGACCTAGTTTTGTTTTCATGATAGGTATCATTTTTTTTCCTGTCATCCTATGCAAATTGCTAATAGCTAAGAAATAAAAACTTTTGAAATGGCCATTTCTGGCTTTTGTCAGTCTAAATATTCCATCTGACATAGCCCACAATATAACTGGAAGCACTGTGTGTAATCTAGGCTTAAACAGCGCTCATGCAAAACTGTGTTTTTAGTGAGTTACAACTGTCCCAAAACAGCCTTGGGTTAAAACATGTCATGCTTTTTTCTCACTCCAAAGAACTGGTTGAAGAAAATCCAACCAGATTTGAGCAAGCCTGGAATTTTAAAATGTCTGTGGTAGAAAGAATAGCAATTACACAATGATTTTGTTGTTGTTGTTGTTGCTGTTGTCACAGCAATGACTGCACAAGTTAATCCTCAAACTTACACTTAATAATAAAATTTAGTCCTCATGCACTGCTTTCCTCTTTGGGCTATCTTACCAAGCTAAACTAAGTGAAATCACAAAAATCCTCATACCACCTTTTTTACATTTAAAAAATAGGAAGGCAAGAGGACAATATGGTCTGCCTGGGTATCAAACCTGAAGTTTTATGCCCTTGTTTGGTTTATGGCTATAGCTAACGCTATTAAACTCTACTACTATCCATTTCTTTACTCAAAGTGTTAGCATAATCTGAAATCTCTCTACTGTTGTTGGAGTGCAATAGTGAGTGGAAGTCACAGTGAGAGAGCTCATGCTGGATCCAACTTGCAGTGCCAACATGGCAATTTCATGTTCTCAGCCAACAAAATCATGCCCAAAAAGCCATGGATCTGGCCAGCTGGGAACTCTCAGGTGACAACAGCACCTTGGCAGGTGCATCTCTACCTGGTTACCCATCCCCATTCACCAGGACAGCCCGTAGCAGCCAAGGACAACTTGACATATTTTACGGCAGCTGTGTAAGCTCTCCAGATTTTTTTTTTTTTTTAAACAACCCAGCCAGCTCCTGAAACTCAATGATAGCAACGCACCACTGTTGTGGTTTATACCTGATACCTCCCATCTGCATCAGCTGTGCTCACCCAACTGATGAATTTTATGAATTAACTTTTGAACACATCCATCCAAAACAGGTGACAGCGCACTGGGGTGTGSTGGCTGCCTGCCCTCACTCTTGTCTGTGCCAGACATCTTCCTTTGCCCCTGCCTTGTGTGTGCAGGGGCTACGCCTAGCATTTCTGCGCACCCCTTTCCCTTCATGGTAGCACTGCACACCATCCCCACAGCTCCACCATGACGCAGCCACCTCCTGCACGGAGCTCAGGGACCTGCGAGAAGGCCAGCTGCCACCCTGAAAACATAAAAGGTCCACTTGCTTGGGGGTAGGGGGCATTTCTGCTTTCAGTGGACTAAACAGCAGAAAAAGAAGGGGGCGGGGGGAGGGCAAAAAATCACGAAAGGCACGGACGTTAACGGAGAGAAGGGAGCTGGCAGCAGGCGAGGGGGCCGCCACAACATGGCGCCTCAACCAGGCCCGGCAGAAGGTTCCGGTCCCCGTGGCCAATGGGGCAGCCGCGGCGCGAGGCCGCACTGCGCTGCCACCTGGCGGCCGCCGCCGCGCACTGCGCCCGGTCGCTCGCCAGCGGGGGCCGCGTCCCTGCACGCACGCACACTGGGTCTCCACAAAAAAGCTCATTTTTGTCATCCCTCCAGTGCCAGGCATCCGCAGTGGCGAGGGTTGGAGGCGTTTATGCTGTCTTGCCGTGTTTCTGGATAAGAGAAAAGACTATAAACGTGGGCCGTGTGGGCACACACTGACTCACTCACGGGTTTCTTCACCCACGTTCAGCCCCTGAGGCCTCAGGGGACCTCGCAGCATGAGGCCAAAGGCTGATAACGTGAGGTAATGGCATTAATATAAGGTAAAACATTGCCACATTATTGTTAATCTCTTAATAAATGCATTGGAAACTGGGCACCATCCATTAATAGCTGCCCAGGAGTCGGGATATTAGCGGACAAGATTTCTCCACATTAATTTACTGTGGCCTATTCAGATTGTAAAAGAATCTAGTCAAGTTGCAATCCAGTCAGTTTAAAAGTACACATACGAAATGAGGCTTTGGGATTTACAGTTTGACTCCCTGCCAACTGTTGAGGTTTCACAATCGTGTTCCTCTTGTGTGCTTCCCCCCCAAATTCCTTTTCTCTTCTGCTCCCACTGTCGCGTACCAGGAAACAGGGAAAAGTAAAGCCTTGGTCCATCTCCCATGAAAGATCTGTGTAATATCAGACACTGTGTAAGGCTCCACTTGTATTAAAACAGAGAACCTATCTAAAATGAAACCTTCTGAAAGTACTAGGTGGTTAAGTACCTTGAAAATTGTGTTTCAGGGGTATATCAGGGGATTTGTCTTTGCTGAAGCGGATGAGAAGCCAGCCCTTTCAACATATTTGCTGTAGATATCACAAGAAATCGAAGTCCTGGAGCCTATAGGAGCTGCGACATCACAGTGGCTGATCAGAGCACAGGGATTTACAGTCACAACAGTTACTGACAATGAATTGTAGGTGCTGTGCAAATCCCCACACTCTGACTAGCAAACAGTGGCTGATAGACAAGCAAAGTACTAGGACTGCCCTGAAGTACAATGCTTAATGAGACTGTCTGAAATTACAGCAAATAAACCAGTCAAATAGCAGAGAAACTATTAAAAAGGGGTAAGCACCAAATGGGCCAGCTTCCATTATTTTTCATACCTGTCTGAGTCCATGTTATTTCACTTTGTAATAAAAGGATAAGGAGACCTTTGTAGTTATTTTACTGAGGTCAGAAAGGGTGACATGCATCTTGAACAGCCTTCATAACCAAGCGGCAGGAGCATTACTGATCAGCTCAGAGCTCACCTGAAGGGAGAAGCCTGAATTTTATTATCATTTACTTTTGCAAATCTGCTATAATGCCTGCCRGTTCGGTCTAGCCGTTTGAGTATGGCTTTTACCTGTTCCTATGTTTATTCTGTACGTGCTCTGTTCCATCTCCTTAATGCAAATTAATGTGTTTATGTATGTTGTTTTAAATAAAATATGTGAGTAAGTGTGAAAATACAGATTGCTGTGAATATGAGTTCACTTTACCTTTTCTCTACCTCCAGAGCAATAGGGCGATCCAGGAATCAACTATCACTTATCCCTGTAACTTCCTGTAACCTTCCTGTCTGGGCACAGAAAAGATAACCTCTGCCCCCAAAGGCTCACGGTCTAAAATGCTTTGTCCCATGTAACCTCATTGCAGTAACCCTTTCTGCATCTTCCTTCTCCACCTCTTTGCCGTGCATGCTTTAAGAAATAATCTGAAATGCTTCCCTACCTTCCTTTTTATTGATTCAAAGGGAATCAGACTTTTCGTGGTCAGCAAGTGAATGCAGCAGAATCACAGTAACTAATGTTTGCATCTAGGACAAAACCAGCTCCAACATCTACCTGTTTGCTCTAAGCCCAGGAGACATTCCTACAGCATCTCATGAGCACTGCTTCATAAGACAACAAATCAGTTGACACACTAGCCACAAGCAGACTAAGCAACCATAACAATGTTTTGCCTCCCATGCAGACCTTTGAGCAGTTGCAACTGGCAGCAACTAAACCACATAATTCTCTGTTAAATAAGTTACCAGAAAATAAAAATAGATAGAAGCCCCATTACTTAACATATTCATTCCCACATCTGGATGATAAAATATAATTCTTATGGCAAAATATAATTTTTAGGCGCTATGTTCCCTATCTGCAATTACATCAAAATCACATTAATTGAGCTATAACACTGTCAGGCCCGGCAGCTGGGAGGCACATCCATACATTCTAAAGAGGTGGCCATTAATTCAGCGCTCCGCAGTGTGGCAATGAAGCTGGGATGTCCGTTCCCCAACGTGATTTACTGTCTTTCAAGCTGCTTAAGTGGGAACCTCTACAAAAAGATTTAAGTTAAGTGACTCTTATGCCGAGCTGGAGCTCATTTATTATTGAATTAAGTTTTCATTTCTTTTAAAGGGAAAGAGAAATATAGTTTTATTTGAAACAAGGTAAAACAGTTCAAAGAAATCAACTATTACAATTCAGGAAGCAAGAATATGTATCTGTGGGTGACTGGCATTTTGTTTTTGCATTGGTGTAAAGGTAAATTAAAAAGTTATATATATACTTACAATATAAATGCACATATGTATATGGTTTATGTACATGTCTGCTTTTAGGTACATATATATGTGTATATGCATACTGATCGAGAGAGAGAGAGAGAGAGAGAATTACAAATGTAGGTACAGATTACATGTATCTAATACATTTATGAGCCTAGATCCTGAAACTAAACATATGCTTAAGGCTATGAAGTAGCTTACTTTATAAGGCAGTGGGACACCACAGCATATAGAGCTTGCTACAAAATTTATCTTTAAAAATTGTATTTTGCCTGTTACCTTAGCACCTTTTTTCATATTCTAGCACTTCTCTCTCTTTAAAGAATGTATTTAATCAAATTCTATTTCAGAAAATATATTGTGATTTTTTTTTTTTTTTATTTAAAGAAAGAAAAAAAAGGCTTATACCTGACACTCAAGCACCTTAGTTAAATAGGGTAGAAAGGGTGGGTAGTGTTTGTGTCCTGTACTAAAAACTGGGTCTGACAGAGAAACAGAAATTTATCCTACTCGAGCAGCAGGTACACAATTTCTGCCCTGAAATTAGAACATCAGAACACAGCAATCGATGCAATATTTGGCCTCTGTCCTCTAACCACATGAAGGAAATATATTGAGCTAAATTTTCTGCCAGCTTAATTTTATTGAAATTAGTGGAGTTTATCCAACRAAATACTTGGCATCTTGCATTTGATGGGTAAAATGTGCTAGTGCAGGGAAAGGGATTTTGAGGGAAAGCAGTTACTCTGCATGCTTAAATTGGCTAAATATTTCTGAATAAAATATACTTTAAAAATAAATAATTAAAATTTGCCAGGACCCTCATAATGGTATCATTTACACTCCAGTCACATGAGTCTACAGCGCAAGACCCTTTCATAATTAGGAACGTACACTATATAAGCTCCCTCCCTAATTAGCAAATTATGTTGAAAATAGCATCCTGCTAATTAACGGTTATTATGGCATTTCTGAAGCTGAAGCTTTAATTATCACCAACCTAATGATTGTGTACAGAAAAAAACAACTTTTTTTCTTAAATTATCAATAAGGGCAGGAGATTATTATCAGGCAAATCTGCTGACAGCTGATTAATTTGTTTGATGCAAAGTTGCTGTGTTTCATATTATTTTATCGGAGTTGCAGGAAAAAGGTACATAATTTGGTTTCATTAGCAACTACTGCTATTTATCACTAGAAGGTACCCCTCCCTTTTTTGTTGTTTGTTCAATTCCCTCTGTGTTTTTGCCTGCACCAGCATCAAAGTCAAGAGCAGGAAGTTTTAATTAAGTGACACTAATGAGGTCGTTGAAAATGATACTTCAGCAATTCAGCATGCTGTTAAATGTGTTTATTCTATAATGTCATCAAAGGTGATTGTTTTCCCTTGTAATAGATAAAATTCATTACCATAAGCATTGTACTTTTGAGTGTTAGAGATACAAAATGCGAGTTAGTCAGGTGTGTCTGTTGCACATTTCATCTCATCTACCTCTGTAAATGAATTTGCATCTAAACCTATCCCTTAAGAAGGAAATGTAGCATGAGCTGTAGTTGTAAGCGGGTTTTTGTTCAGAAGTAGCTAGCTTTGAGTAACCTACTTGGTTATGATGATTGTAGCCCTGCTTTTCTGGCTGCCAACCCATTCACAAGTGCATCCCGAAATTCTCTGATTGCAGCCTATTTTGCAAGTCCTAATCAAACAGTTTGAATGAATCATTTCCAGCTTGCAAAAAAACTGTAAACTAGTGATACAATTAATACTATGATTATGCGAATCAAAGAGTAGTTATAGGGCTGTGATCATGATAGGCTAAGGATATAGTAAGGCAAGGCATAGTTTGTAAGGAGAGGTTGTAATCTATTACACCAATTGAACTAGATGGAAGAAACACACTCTTCTTCGGGTCTGAACCAGGAGTAGATATGAGTCTCTGCTGCTCTCTTCCTCACTGGGGATTTGGCCYTGTAGAAATATTCTTTGTTTGGCCCCACATTTGCACAGGAAAAAACCCTAGAGATGTTTTGTGAGTAAGATATGGCTCCTGCAAACGCACATACACACAAAAAATACTAATCCTGCAAGCAGTGCTAATGAATAGATATACTCATGTCTATACAAGTTGGCGTGAGCAGGTGCTAAAATTCACAAAGGGTCCTAGATCTTCCTTTGGTGGAGATAGCCGTTGTTCAATAGACAACATTTATATCAGTGTAACATCTGGTCCAATCAATCCTCAAATTGTTTGATTCCTTGACAAACACATTTCAGAATTAAAAAAAAAAATAATAATAATACTGATCTTAAATTCATTTTGCAGAACTATGTTCTGACTCTTAAGCAGTAATCTCAACATAGTAATGGAGCAGTAAGCAGACTTAAATATGCTTCATCTGTCCTTGGATTCAAGGCCTTGCAGTAGGTTAAAGATGCGGACATTCAGCTTTACTCAGAACATAATATAGACCACATTACTTCCTGGCAACGCGCTTCATCCCCAAAATTTCACTCATATGATTAAGAAAAAGGTCAAAATGTTACTTTTCTGCTCTTGTATGCTAAAAAATAAGGAACTAGGTACATGTTAATACTAAGGCCAGTAAAAATATAGCTCGCATTTTCAGTGAATATGTTCTTTTTAAACTACTACAGTTCTAAGATTATGAAGTTTTCCTTATTTAGAATTACATGAAACTAAAAAACTAGAGAAGCGAGCTCTATGGGAAAAGTCTGCATTTTCTTCACTGAAGAATGGAGGCAACAATTTGTTTCAGTTTAAATCAAACTAATTTTTAAAAATTCAGTTTGTTTCCAAGAAAAATTTTTTAAAAGTCAGATGAGGCGAAACCAAACAAACTTCAAATTATTCAGAAAAGCCAAAGCACCACAAATATTTTTCAGTGGAAAAAGTCCACTGTTTCCAATAAATAGCATTTGGACACTGCTCAATCGCTAAGTGAAATACAACATGGCATATGCAGGCCTAATACTGGAAATCTTTACTTACAGTTCAAATTTAGAGCTGCCATTCAAAGTTTTGGTCTCTAGTCAGATCCCATTTTAAATACCTGGCCCATACCATTTTGCTTTCCATCTGGCTGGAGGGAGAATGCTCTCAAACTTAACCAGCGTAAAGCCACCAAATTCACCTTGTCCTTTGGCCCGTCCCTGCAGGGTGACAAAGATGGCCAGGGCCATTCGCATCTGTCGGTCCGTGTGCAGCCTCTGGACAACCCAAAGCGCACAGCATTCCCTGACATGATACTGCAGAGAGATGCTTCATCCTGGGAACAGGATTTGTGTCTTACAGTGCAAAGCCACTCACTTCCCACAGTTATAACCAAGTTATGAAACTTGCATTTGCTAACACTGCGATGTGACACATCAGAATATACTGGAGATAAGAGTCTCATCCTTCCTCCTTGAAGTCAATGGCAAGAATCCAATTGATTTCAATGGGGCAGGACTGGACCTTTAAGGAGGAATAAACAGTCCCCAAAGTGATTTTTATAAATAATATTTACAGTGGCACCATCCAACGATCACAGCTTGTTTGTAAGACATGAAGAGAATTTTTGCTTTACAGCCAGGAGCAGGGAATTAGAAATTGCCTGCAAACTCACCCACCCACCCCCACGGCAGGAGCCATAAATCATCRTTTTGTCCACACAGAGCGAAAAGCAGGAATCGCAGCAAAATGCAGGGAGAGCCGCCCTTCATGTGGACAGCAGGGGACACGTCTGGGTCACGTGACCTCTAACCTTATCTTTATTTTTCCATCAGGCTCTGTGACATTTGTCCTTTTTCATTCAATAAGATGCAGGACTATTTGCCATTTTCAAGTAACCACATTATACAGTATTTCCCATTGACAGACACGTCCCCTCAGTGCAAGGTGCTTTAACTCTTTCTAATAGGTTTCTTCCTGGCTTCTATTTCCCGAGTGGGATTTTATGTTTTGTTTGCTTTGACAAAAAGAAGAAAAGGAAAAAAGAAAGAAAGAAACATACCCCCTGGGAAAGTTAACCTCAAAACATAACATTTCTAAAGCAGGATAAACCACTATCGTAACTGCAGAGGACAACATAATTACAGGCAAAAACATAGAAAAACAGATGTACTGAGCAAGCAGTCTTGGCAGTCCAAAGTTAGAAGGTCAATAGGTTGGGTTGCCTAAATTGTACGTTTTTAAAGCAGGCATTAGTTTATTTCTGCAGATTAGCCACTTCAGGGTCTATACTTTTTCTGAAACCACAGGCACCTTCTCATCCAAAAATCCAACTTCTCTAGAAATATAAAAGACACAAAACTTTATCCCACCTAGTACAAAATGCTAGGGAGGAGCTGCGTGTAGAAGCTAACAGTTTGCATCTCCAGAAGGTTTCTACCAGCTTCACAAAATGCTGTCTCCTAGTCTGTAATCAAAGCTTGGAGCTGTGCTGTCCTACAGTCTTCTTAAGGGACTCATACTGGTGTCAGCCTTCCAAATGGGAGAGGACATCCCATCCTACCCCTTATCTGCCCTCTGCRGATTGGAGTTATCCTCATGGGGCCAAGCACCTTGATAATCTGAGCTCTGACACATTTTTCTTGAAAGCTGGAGGATGCACCCACCTGCTCTTCCCATGATGCTTAAAATTTTCTCACCAGCCCCGCTTATCAGCAGTGCCACTGCCGATTTTAGTAGACTGCAACTAGTAAGGAAGGGCTACTCTTCCCATTATACTGATAAGAAACTGAGGGCCAAGGAAACTGTGTAAAAGAAGGTATCCTGGCAAAGCAGGGCTTTGAAGAGGAGTCTCTCAAGTCACTGATCAGCAGCCTTATGGTTCTTAGCAACTTTCCTCCATCTCCACATCAAACGTGTGGCCTCCCTGCACATAAACATTGTTGATGAGCCCAGGCTTCAAGGTAAAGCACCTTTGCAAAGGGGACAGCCCCAGACTCTTGAATAGAAGACAAGATTAAATATTTCAGGCAAATCCTTTGGTGCCTGCTCTAACCAGCCCAAACCGTGCCCTTGCTCATAATGGGTGCTCAGCTGCTCCATTTCAGGATGCTGCTGATAAAAGCAACGAGAACAGTGTTATATCACAAACACATTTCAAGGTCATCTCCAAGTCACCAAAGCGTTTTTAAAACCCCGTGACGTAAATTTGCTTATTGTGTTAAAGTCATGTGCTCAATCTCTAAGGTAAAGTCTGGAGACAGGATCCCTCTCTCACATGGCACAAAACCTGGTAGAGCAAAGGTGCAGTTGATGTCCACAAACGCTCAGGAGAGCTTCATTGCCTCTGAAGGGCTAAGTGCCCTCTAGCCGTCGCCTGCCACCTCCACCCTACTGAGAAAGGAGAAAAGCATTGCTGTGCAGCCTGCACAGTGCAGAGGTGCATTCACCGCGGTTAGCTCTTCGCCCACACACAGAGTAACCATGGGTCATGAAGGAGGCAGGATTTCAGCCTGAATGCAAACATGAGATGTTGACCAAGAAAATGCCCCACTGGGTTTTTTTTCCCCATGTGATTATAGGCACATTCAGATTCTCTGAGAAACATGACGCTCTGTTTAGTCATTGCAGGGAAGAAAGCACCACTGGAGGCAGCGTCACTGGGGTGTCCAAACCACATCTTCAAAGAGGCAGAAATTCAGTCATTTGTAGCTGACTTCTAGCATATCGCTGTGCTCATGTGAGTGGATCCACCTCTGTGGCAAAAATCAGACAAAGGCGGCCAATTCTGGTTCTGTTCTTTCCTTAGCTTATATTTGACACATAGCAGTCTCAAATGTGAGGTTACATCATGTACGGTAACACATGAGATCATGACAACCATGGGAAGAGGCTTACTACAAATTCTCAGTGCTCATTATGTGCCAATCCATCCCTGTACCCTCCTGAACAGTATCTGATTAGCATTAACAACAACTCCAAATGATGACACTGAGGTGGACATGGAAAAGTAAGTACTAAGGGAAGCACAACTCCAGATCATGATACCAGTAACTAGAAGCTTTCTATGGCAGCACTTGATAGCAGCCAGTAAATACATCCCATATGTTAAGTATCTTGACATTTTATGAAGGGCAGTTGATGCACGTGTGCACCCAGATATCCCTACCCAGAATGACTGTCAATGTGATGACTTCCAGAGGAACTTCTGAGACGCCGTAAGATCACTGTACTGCTGGTGGACAGCAAATTAAACATGTGATATGGCTACAAAATGATCAGTGAGTTGGAGCCAGATGTACAAAGGTGGCATGCGATGATCAAATGGCACTGATGGGTGTGCACCTACAGCACTGTGTTCTCCTCTGGACAGCAAGATTAGACAAGAAATATTGGCAAATTAGAGGGAGATAAGAGAAAATGACAAAAATTTTCAATTATATTCAAGGGAAAAATAGATAAAGTAAAGTAAAGTACCAGATAAGCTGCAGACTCGTAGGCATTCATTTATTTTCTGGTGATACTAATTGAATTTGTAGGCTTCTTTTACAATTAAAAAAATAAAACACAACCATAAAAGTAGCAGTTTCATGAGAATGGAGGCATCAATATATAAACTCTTAAGCAATGTTGGAGCTGCTAAGAAAAGTTCTCAGAGGAAGACTGTAATATGTTTATCCTTATCATCTCTGCAGTTCAATGGCTATGCAGCACTGCAGAGCTGACACATCCTGCAGCCTGCTCTCAGGATACACACTGTGGCTACATCCCAGCTGTGGGAAGATGTAGTCTACACTCTTTGTCCCCCAGTCATCAGGATTAAAGACCTGTAGGAGCATTCTGCTGCTGCTGCTCCCCTTGCCCATAGGAAATCAATGAGTGTTGAAGTTTTATTCTGACATGCACAGAGAACATATCTGTAATATGGACCCAGAGACCCAGGCAGGGCACAGAATTGCCTCACAGTGGAGACACAGTCCTACTAAAGTCAGCGTGACTGCCAACAGTCATTCAACACACTCCAGATATTCAAAACGCAGGTCAGGGACAGATTCTCAAGTGATCAGTGCTAGGTTTTCAGCACCACATTTTACATTGACAAATGAAAGTTTCTCAGTGGTGTCACCTCTTGCAAATATTTGTACAAATTTTTCATGCACCTTGGACCGAAGGTAGATCTTTAAAGCAAAAAGAGGACACTCTGCCTAAAAGAGCTACTGGGTCGAGGACTCTGGTCCAAAATGTTTAAAACCTGGACTCAAATCCTTGATCTTAGGCACAGCAAAGACTAGAACCATGATGACGTGTGCACCAGAGCAGTTTGCTACCGCAAAGGAATCATCTATTCTTGAAATTATTTTCTCATTTTAAAAAAAAAAAAAAAAAAGGCACAAGCTTGTTTAAACCTTGTTTTCCTCCTGAAGTAGAAGAAAATTAAATAGGAAACCTTCACATTTTTGCAGACTGGAATTTCAGTCAGTACAACTAAACTTTCCAAGGACCTCTGGAACCAACAGTTCCTCAATTCCTGTTGGAAGTCTTATGACCCCAGAAGCCTACAGTATCAGACATATGCTCAAAAATGCACAGCTCTTAAAAGAATATGGTACCAGGCATGGATGGTGAGTCTTTTTGGAAGTTCACACCCACCCATCAAAAGAATGTCAACAATCTAGTCACAGGCCAGATGAATGCACAGCTGGCTCCCATCTAATTGCTTCATGTCTTAATTTCCTGTCCCTCATTTTCAAGTTTTATTTTCTCTCAACTTCCTGTCATGTGTTCTCAGCTTGCAAAAGACAGGACACCATTTGCATTCACAAACTACAAGGAGGTTTTTACTGAACTGTAAAAGTTACGTTGTCTGACATTATTTTGAGTGTATTGGCACTGGGTTGATATTCAAAGTTGAAGCTCATTATACCAGATGCTGTTTTGGCCCTCTCTTGCACTTGGTTTCCATCTAGGAAAAGCTAGTCCGTAGGCCAGGAATATATAATTTAATCAGAATATCAAAGGATGGCAACATGAAGAAATTCAAATTACTCTAGATGGGAAAAGTTTTCAAATATGAAACATACGTTATGATGTATTCAGTATCCATGTCTTATTCTTCTTTATTAGTTTTTTCAAACTTTAAGATCTGTGTTGCACTTATACTGTAACCATGTTCCACCTCCACAATTTCCACTCACATTAATCTTACTRTATGTAAGACAAAGAAAAAAATATGAATATGTTCTATCAACTATCTACCTAATGCAGCTGTGTTACCAATCCTCATACCTCAGACTCCAGATGCGCTGTATGCAAACAGCACTTGTCCATAATGAGGTGGTTTTAAAAATCATGGAATGTTAAAAGTGAAAGCTTGCAGAAGACTTTTCCAATATTAAATAACATGATTTTCAAGCTTTTTTTCCTGAACTATAAGGACTAGAAACTTTCTTTTATAAATAAGGATTGGTAACACTGCAATCAAACAACTTCTTTGTGGTTTAGCAAAAAGTAGATTTTATTTTAAACTGAACATTCAATACTGATAAAGGGTGCTCTCTGTGACTGAGAGCACCAAAAGTAAGAACCTAGCATTTTAAAATAACTCTTACAAATATGGGTCGTGCTTCAGTGGCTTGAAATGCCTTATTTGTATAATTTCTCCCACTGGGTGAATACAATTTTAAAAGGAAATGAAGCATTGTAATATAAGCTGCGCACCACCTATATATACGTTGTGCTTGCATGTGGGCATTATAAATATTATGAGCAGCAAAAAAAGCAGCAGCAGCCAATGCTTTTCCAAAGGAAGACGACATTTTTTTTGTTTTGTTCTTTCTTGATCTATTGTTGTGACTCTCCCTTTGATTGACAGGTGGCATTCTTGTCTTTATGGATGGAGAAGCAAAGCCCTTGATGGTTATCGACATAAGGAAATGTCATGTCTGAATATGTTTCAACAGGACCTTTTTTCCCCTCATTTCCTGCTCCTTCCCCTCAATTTATTATATTTAATGCTGTGAAAACTCTCAAATATGAATTCATATTCCAAACACTTAATTGCAGTCGGGAACCCAAACCTGGCATTTAATTGCCATTTGGTATTAAAGTCACATTTGCAACAAAAGTGTCCTTACAAGGTAAGGTTGACCAAGTTCCCTTTTCCTTTGCACCTATGCAACCAAAGCACCTCTTGGCCTTAAATCTTCAAGATGGTGGCGGAAAAATGCTATTGAGTGATGGGAGTAGCTCTCTAACCGACACATCGTTGTAAATTACGCGTCAGGTGTAATTCATTCAGAAACCAGAAGCAAGTGGGTGGAAGTGGTAAAACAGCTCACTTTGCACTGGGCTGACACGCGGTGTAAGTGCGACACAAGGGCAATTCACTCAGATGTGGCGCTCGGTGGCATTGCACTCGTTCTTTGCAAAAAGGGGTACCACCTCCATTTACATCCAAAATAACTCTCTGACACTCCGACAGCACGAGGCCTGACTCAGCGTCAGGGCTGAGTGCAGGGACTGAGGGAATCGTGCTCTCCCACAAAGCCTGGGTTTGGCTGTGGTAGTTTTATGGTGCTTTATACCAGTGACACTAACCAGTACATGCCATTAGTCCACCTCTCTGCTCTTTCTGCCACAGCCTATCAGTAACATGGACCATCCTTCCTGTCTGGCCCTAAAGACCATTGCTACCCTCCGCACCACGCTATCCCCAGCAAGAYTCACTTCTACCCTGTACAACATTCCTTGTTTAAAAAACACTGATCCTTCATGCTATGCACAGGCTTCAGACTACCTCTAACACTTACTCCTCTCCCCCTCTTACACCCTTCCTCTCCTTGCTTTGTCATGTCTGAAATTAATTTGTTATCCTCCATCTCAAGCAGGGACRGTATCTTTTTATCTGCATTGTAAAGTGCCCAAACAGCATAAAAATTGTATCTTTGGTGATGTCAAATAATAAGTAATAACAACAGGGCAGACTGGGAATACTTCGTCTGGGATAATGCATCATTGCTCTCTCTACCATGACCCTAATTCGTCTGCATAAATTTCCACATGTTTTATATGCATTAGGCTAACATTTTGACCACTAACCACAGGGTGAAGAAATGTAATAGGAGCTGGTTTTGTGCAGCCAAAAATAGGTATCTCTAACTAAAAAATAAAGAACAGGAAACTACTCCCCAGAACACGTCTGTCCCTTCAAGTGGATCTATGTCCCATCCCAGGTGGAGAACCCAGAGGCCTGATTGTACTTGTTACTCCATGAATGGCTCATGCCTTGCAATGAGCAGATCTTAGCCAAGTGAACTGCCCTTCCTCTGCCACTTTTGCACAAAGAGCTTCACAGCTAGGTAAATTTTGAGCTATTTTCAAGGTAAAGCTCTGTGTCTTGCTTCTATTTAATGAGCAGTGTTTTGGGGTCTAATGTGTTGTGAATGCCTCTCTGTTGTGCTCTGAAACAAGGGAGCCAGTCCTTCACACCAGTCATCAGTAGCTGTGGAATCACTAAGACATCTTGCAAGGTTTAGCACTCAAGTTAATGTTTCATTGAATTGTGTTACCCCACCTGGAGAGCAGATGCTGCAGGTGGTACCGATGGTACCTGTCAAAGTTCCTGAGCACAACTGAACTTTCCTCCCCAGCTCATTGTCATGGATTAAAAAGTCGGGAAATATATATGCTCTCAGGCATGCACAGGGCAAATGCTTCTCCCAGAAGACTGAATAAAGAATACCCAGGTAGTAAATTATATTACTTCTGGCCTTCTCTCCATAAATGCAAAAGGAACATCTAAGAGAAGAGCTTGCCTGGCCTCTTCTTCTCCATAGTGGGAGTACAGAAAGCAAGTTCAGAGTCAGATCTGTGCAGCCTAAGCCCAGCCTGTCTGCAGTTACAACGAGTTTTGCTGCAGATGCCAGAATAATCCTCCAAACAGCAGAACAAAGAGGGAGAGAGACCTGAGCMAGCTCTGAAACAATTACATTACCTCAGTTGAAGGAGTATTTGGGAAGACAATCACATGCAGGATGCATGAGCATTCCTATTTCTTCTAGTTAAGTACTTCTGTTTTTCCCCCATCTTGTCACTGAATGCATTTCTGCTCCTTTATAGCCAGCCAAGCTATAAAATTCAGCATGAGCTTGAAGTATACTACATGCTAATTTTGTATCACCCTAATAATGCTCAGATTTACTGGGATCTATTCTCTCACTGATGCATATTTGTAAGTACTATTAACGTTAATGGGAGTTACCAACTAATTAGAAAGGAGAACAAAATCTAGGCAATAGGATGCAAATTAGAGTAGTGCCTATGTCACTTATCTTCCTGCTGAGGAATTACAGAGTAGAGCAAAATCAAGGACAGTGACTCTAAATTCTGTTGACTATTTGCCTTACATTTTGCACCCATGAACCCAAAACAAAACATTTGAAGGGAAATAGCTAGCCAGGTTATTAAAGTCTATTGCGTAATAGCAAAATCTCCAAGCTAGTTCTCAAACAGAGAGAAAGATTTGAAAAGTTCTAATCTGGTTCACTTAAACACACTCAGCAAAGAATGGTTGCAAGGTATAGCTAACAATTAATATTTCTAACAAGCTGGTCAAGAGAGTGTAGCTCAGTGAGTCTGTGTATTAAAAGGGCATTGTTAGCACACTGCTTGGCTTTTATGAGGTGAAACAATCCAAACCTACTTCAGTGCATGGAGAGGTTTGGAGAGGTTTTATTTTCATCCTTAAAGTCCAGGGTGGCTTTGGCATAATAAAGGTCATATCTCCTAATCATGGTAATGTTCACACACAGCAATATGAGCTCATTGCAGAGAGCTCCAGCACTCAGAAATCCCCGGTTAGAAGGTGTCACCGATTAAACTATCGCATTTCAAAGGCTTCCATACAGTAAATAGGAAAGAAAAGAAGAAAAGGAACCGTGGCCTTTTGTTATTCAAAAAGCTACGGAGAGTGATAATTAACCCATTTTTGTTGAGAAATCATTTGGACAAAAGTCAAGGGATTGCCACCCTGTCAATTGTTAAGTCTAGATAAGGACATTATATTCCACTGTACAAAGAGTGACTGAAGATAGTGAATAGAAAGTAGGCCACTACTATGACTTTCCCTAGTCCATCGAAAAAGAGGTCTATTTTTTTCCACAAAAGAGGTAATATAGTAAAAAAATCTCTTCCTACATTAAAAACATAACTACAGTGCTTGTTTTTGCATTTTGTTAAATATTCAAAGGTACCATGCAATTAGCATGTCATTAATGAATAATTAATTACTGCTAAAACAGCCTTCAGTTTTTTTTGCAACTAAATTATTTAAAGAGCAAATATAACAATGGAATGCAGTCATCGTCCGTCCGTCCGTCCATCCCCCCCCCCCGTATTTTCATCAGTGCATTGGTTTGTATATGAATAAGGGTTTATTAACTAAGAGAAAAATTATATTTTGGAACATGGAAAGATTCCAGTTTCCCTTCCTGTTCCACTGCCCTCATCCCCTCAAAGGAACCTGGGGACAAAAGGTGATGTGGTCCCTGTTAGCATCTGCTAGGAATGCATTAGTTAAAACATCCGAGGTGTGCTTCAGAATACAAGATTTGTACATTTCCTGCAAAAATATGTTGAAGACTAGTCCTACCAGCACTTTGCAGCAGTGTACCCTAAGACTGAGCAAGTGCAGTGTATTTTTGTTAATCATTCATCACCAGCTCTAATGACAGTTACTGTATTATTAAAATCTACCCTACTATACAGCCAAGAGTTAAAGAGAAAGTAATTTGTTGCCACTGGCAGATATACATCACTAGTAAGACGTTAGTTTATATTTATAAGCTGCACATCTGTGAATCAGTTGGCCTACCCATCTGTTAACTGCACCAGTAAACAGTAAGTCTGTGAGCTGCGTATTCCTGCATCCATCACAAATTCTTTCTTTAATTGTATGTTTATGCAACAAACCTCCACTTAAGTGTATCTGAGAATGTTTTGAACAGTGATAATTAGTTTTTATGACTCAATACTACTCTTTCTAACACTGATTCAACACTATTATTTTAAATAGAGACGGCGCTTTTCTCTGACAGTGTCAAAACAGGTTTTCTGCATGGAGCAGAATTTGTCCCTACAAAGATACTCTGAGGAAACAAATCTCTTCCCAGTGTTCCCAAGCTACCGTTACAGTATACAAATGTGATTCTTCATCTTTTCATAAACTTTTCTTTTAGAAGTTGGTCCCTGAAATAAAATACATTAAGAGCTATCAGCCCACCACAAAAAGTTGTTAAAGAGCTTGGATTGCACTGGACTGGATAGCAGGGGGCTAAAATTGTAATTTTGGACACACATTCAGCAAGGTGCAGTACAATTATTAAGACGTGCCTGTCTTTAAGCTCGTGAGTCAAGGAGACTACTCACCTGTTTAAACTTAAGATTCCCGCTTACATATACTGCTGATTCCAAGTGCTGTTTCATTTCCAAGCAGATTTATGCTTGGGTACTTCACCTAATTTCTGTAAACAAAAAGCTAATGGAGAAAAAAAAAAAAAAGAGCCATAAAGTTATACCTCTTACTGTATCTCATTTTACTCAGGAAATATTGCATGCACCTTTTTGCATAATAGGGGATTTTCACAGTGTTTTTTCTAATGGGTTTACAGTGAAGTTGTGTACAATATGATGTTCAACTTCATAAAGCATTTAGTTACAGCATTTATTTCGTTTGAGGAACTGAAAGCACACTTATCTATGTATCATTGTGCTGATGCAAATGGCAAAATTTTCCACATGATTAAACATCATTTTCTCAGGGTATTCTGTGTCCAACTGCCTGCTACTCAGTAAATGTTTAGATCAATGCATGGTTGATCCCAAGTCTTGCAAGCCTAAAATCCTTCCATATCTAAATAAACACATAGGTTTACTTAAGGCCAAAAAAAGGACTTAGGCAGGATCTGGAAAGAATCAGCTGGGTAAAAAAAAAAATGCTAATTTTAAAAAAAACCCACACATATGCTTGCGATAATATTTAAACAACAGGTTACGTTTATGTGTATCTCTTTATTTACTCCTTACCAGGAAAGTGTTTCACTTAGTGACTCTTGGAGCAAAAAGTGCCCACCAGTGAATGACGGTGCTCTGCAGAAATCGCCATTGACTGACAGTAGTGACGCCTACTGGCACTGTCGGCCCCAGTAGCTGCCAGAAGCTCCCCTGTAGTTGGTCTTCAGCCACCAAGCTGCTCACAAGTCCAGCATCTGTTCTTTGCTTAACATGACTGGGAGCCGTATGGACACAGTCCTCCTCTCTCATTCCTAGGGGCAGATGCCAGCGTGGTCTTATGTCACTTCCAAGAGAAAAAGCCCTGACCTACACAGTGGCCGYCAGACAAACCAGGATCTTCGAGAACAGAAGGCTTAGCAAACTATGATAATAATTTTTAAAGCATGTGGCAGCCCAAAGAGAGATTTTTCTCAGGAAGTATTGTTGTGATTTTGTATGATTATTACAGATACTGAGAAAAGTCAGATCGAAATAAACTTACTGAGGATATGCAAAAATAGAGTGCAAAAAGAAGGAATCACCCTGTTCCCAGCTCCTAAACCCTTTGCCAGTCCAGCACTCCCAAATCCACCAGCCCCATACACCGACAGTTAAGCTTGGCAGGTCACCGGAGCTCAGTGCTAAAAATCATGCAGTCCCCGGCTTCTCTATGAAACTGATGACAAGGGCATCAAATTGATGCTTCTGCCAGAACTGGCCAGAGTACAAAATCTCATTCCTGAGCAGATGTCAGGTAGGGCGAACATTCAATCTCCACAAGGCTTGGACACAAATGTAGGACAGCAGCACAGAGGTGAAAGAGGTTTGGTGAAAAGAACAGACCCCAAGTCTCCAGCCAAAATATTTCAAAGCAACTTCTGCCGAGGAGACACAATCAACAATTCCAGCAAGAAAGAATGTCGGCTTCAGCACACACAAAAAACCTTCCACTAACATCTCCCAAATGGAAAAGATATTATAAACAACATTCACCTCACTCTCCTCCCTCCCTGTCACAGAAATGACCACGATTCTTTACTACATACCTTCAAAAACAGTCCTTTGCAGATGAAAAGAAATAAAATCTAACCTTAAGAAGTGCATTCAGAGACCCCCTTTATGCCACCGCTCTGTGTTATGGAAAAATGAAGGTAGAAATCTGTTGAAAAACATTTCCCTGCTGTATTGTGATTGACATCTGACAGTGCTCAGTGGTGTCCTAACTTGGATGAATTTAAATGACAAGCTTTCCTTTATAAGTAACAGAGCTCCTTTCACAATAGAACAGCACGATTACTTCATGGAAAGGAAAAAAAGGAAGAATCAAAGTTTTTCTTCAAATCCCTGGGGGCACCCCGACCTGTCACCAGGCTACGACCTTCCCTCGTTAATCTATGCAAATCGGATGACTCTAATTTGTGGCACCAATTGCTTTGCCACACCTTTAAATTCAGAGATCAGCTATAGGATGATGGCTACAGCACACAGAGTTCAGATCACCTTCATGTTGCCAACATTTTTAATGCCATGACAGATGACTTCCCCACCATTCTGGGACAAGGCAGTCCACGTAGCCCTCCAGACTATTTTTTGATTAACATCGAGACAAAAGCCAGCGGTGTTTTGCCTCTTCGTTTGTGATTAACAGCATTGCTGCCGTAAGCATTCCTAAGCAAGAACCCCTGGGAAGAGTATCAGATCCCAGGTCAAGGCACAGACTGCCAATATCACGGCTTTGCTAACAGTCACCCAATCGCTTTTATGGACATTTTAAAAAAAAAAAAAAAAAAAAAAAAAAAGAAAGGAAGAGAGAAATGCAATATTAAATAGCTAGTTAATTGATAGGCTGAAAAAGTGGTTATAAGAGAAGATTAGTTAGTTTGAATTAAAATAATTGGTGCTGAGGACTAAATATCCTCATTGTACACTTTTTTGAGAGTATTTTTGCATTTAGAAATACTTAAAAAAAAAAAAAAAAAAAAAAAAAAAGGTATTCACTGTAATAAGCACGGGTTCCAACTGAGAGATATTATGTCAAACTGTAAGGCCTGTTTCAAAACTTTCTCCATTCACGTAACTTAATACACTTTGTAAGCCAAAGAGGGCAATATCACAGAAGATGCTCTGTGTTCACCTTCCACGTCACACAAAGGCCACGGAAGCCATTTTGTCTGGGTTTAGTGCTGTATGGGAGTTAAACTTTTTGCTTTAAATTGGGTCCTCGTCAAGGATACACTATTTTTTATTTAACCCTAGCCTAACTTATTTTATCCCTAGTTTTATCCCTTCTCTCCTGTGAGACTCTGGTCTTCATAGTGCTGAAAAAGTGGAGCTTTTCATTTATAATGAAAAATGCGTTAGTTATTTCTATTATCCACCTATACATGCATATCTATCCATTCAGAAAGTTACTGGAGAGAAAATTTGAAAACCATTTTCCTGAAAACCAAAAAGCACATGGGAGTGTCATTATTAATAAAACATTCAAAGAATTTAATACATGGCCTATGTGATCCATCCATTTAATGCATCTAACAATACACTGTGTAATAATCTTCTTTGCTTATGCCTTGCAATTCTGACGACACTCAAACCTGTTAACCATCTTTTCAAACAAACACTGAAGGTTGCCAGTTGTGACAGATTTGGACTAATGTTGATGGTAGCATGGGAGTTAGTTAAAGTGATTTGATAAGCTTGTAGCAGCTTGAGGGGCGGTGTCATTCCAAATATGTAAACAACATTGTCAACAACATAGCCCATCAATAAATGCAGGCTCTATCTCACACAGTCATTATTAAAAAAAAAAAA
>JAYKAV010003155.1:676829-727826 GCA_035582835.1 Phoebastria nigripes | reverse complement strand
AAAAAAAAAAAAAAAAAAAAGAAAAAAGTTTCTTTGCCATAGCCACAAATCAATGACATATAGCATCAGGGTTCACTGAAACACTGACAAATGTGTCAGGACCATTTGTTTCTAGCATTACTGTATTCTTTACAACTATTAGGAAGCAAGCACAAGGTTATTATAGGCATAGAGGCTAAACGTACAGTGACATACTTCACAAGCTCACTCATGCTTTGTATCAGAGCTTTCACTTACTATAGAAGTGGATTATCCCATTTTCCCATGCTGATCCAAGTGATCTCATTACTTACAGAAGAATCCTGGCATACAAGGATCACTTTGCCAACCATCACTTACAACATCCCAGCAGACTCTATTTTTAAAGAAAAACTCTCATATTTTTCTTCTAATGGCTCTTCTATTGAAAAAAAAAAATTAAAAACTGAAAATAGCTTCCACAGGGATTACAGCCTCCGCCACTGGGGAGGCCAAATGCAATTATGGAGCCAATATTTTTTAACGGCTCCCACTCTGATGGCCAATAAGCAGCTTGGTATTCCCCCGTCTCCATCCCCCAAGCAAATTGCTATATATATCCACTGGCAGGCTGCCAGAGTCTTTTCAGGCTCTGCACCACAAGCATGCTCAGTGAATCCTGGCCATCTGGTTAGCTGGCTGGATCCCTGCCTCCATGATATGCGTCTTCAGGCAGAATCAGCCCCTGGAGTATCTGGGTATGGGCAAGAACCATTTTAGGGGACAGTCTGCCTGTGCTGACTGACAACTGACCCATTCCTTTGCTCCATCCTCAAGAGCTTTTAYCAGAAAGTGAATCCCAGAGGTCCTTCAGTGTCTTATGACATACAGAAGCCCTTTCCATAAGGTAGGACTTTCCATAGCAGACCTCAAGAACAGACCTGTAAATTAGTGGGGGAAAGTGCTTTAAAATAAACAACAGCTCTCAAAACAAACCCGAAAAGCATCTAGGCCTCTATCCAACAAAACACTTAAATGCTCGTGTAGCTCTAGAGAGGGAAGGCAGCTCACCAAATATGCACAGATGCTTGATAGCCAGATTCACTTTTCGCAGCTCTGCCACAGACGCCTCTGTAACCTCGTACAAGTGATTCAAGCCCTGCCCTGCCATGCTCCATTTCCTCCAGCTGTAAAACTGGGAAAGTCATCCTGAGTTTCATCACTGTGAATATTGTCTTATATATTGGATGTTTATCCTGTGACCAGATACTGGAGTAATGAATTACACGGAGATGCTTATATATTTAACTACATACATCCAGACTCTTCCTCAAATGCATGGACCACCCCCCACCCACCAAGTAGACTCCTTCGAATTTCATTGACATTTCCCCTCTAAGTAAAGGTTTGCTGGATCTTTAACTCTCACAGGACACTGAGATATCATGGTTAAAATTGCCTAGGAAAAAAAAAAAAAAAAATTATAATTCTATCATGTTTTCTGTAATGGGCAATCCTCAAATTCTGTCAATGTTTAGGATGCCATGATGTGGTTCAAAGCTGAATTTAGGGCAATTAGTCCTTTCAATTCAATTCAAGGGGCTTTTCACTAAGGAAACAGACCACATTGGTTTGCCTCCCTTTTTCAGATGCATAAGAAGTCCTTATTATATATTCACATATTAGAGGGAGAGTGATCCTGTGAGGTTTAAGAAATAACAACTTGGAAAAAATTTATTTCCTAAGGACTGGCTGCAGTGTTGATTAAAACCAGAGAGGAAGATCTAGTGGATAGGGAACTGCCTAGGGATTTAGGAGATATGGGATGTAGAAGAGGATCCCAGCTTAAATACAGACTACTTTGGAGAACTGGTTTCATCTCACCTGCAAAACCTCAATAAAATAGCATGTCACTACTTCAGAGGGGACATAATCCATTAAMATATCTCAGGTAGACTTTACATTAAGGCTGAAATAACAGGTGTTTCATCCATGATACTCTCACTTTTTCTTTTCCTGATTTGCGGCCTATCCAAACTCCACTGATCCCTAAATCTCTGCCCAAACTGGTATTAAGGTCACCTTCACAGTGCAACTATAGGATAAAGATATCTGTTAATTCAGAAAGAGCATATAGACTACTACTGCCATAAGAGATCGGTGACTCTGAACAAGAATACACATTGGCCTAAGATCGTTCAGGAAAAGCAGAGCTCCGTAGTTGCATTTGCCAATCCATAGCTAAAGCAACCTCCCAACAGCAACCACGGGGAGACAGAAACACACAGTAAAAGCCATCCATGCAACTGAATAATACTGCCTAACACAGTTGCCAAGAACTACTTGAGAAGAGGCAAAATTTACCATCACAGACTGGAGCAACAATGCCTATTTCCTGTAATTAAATGATTAGTCCCACTTCCAAGCTAAGACTGCAGCCAAAGCACTCACATGGCCAGTGCAATTCCAGAGAGCAATCTAAGGGGCTCTGTGCAGCGACCACTGTGCTTCACTGCCCCCCGGCACCCACCACCATCTGCACCATCAGAGGGCATGAAGGGCTGCATTTCACAGGAATCCACGGTTAGAAACCATTGCTGCTACTAGAGGTATTGCTGCGATCCACACATTGAAAAGCATTTCCATTTAAGCAGTAGTGATTAATTGATACGAAGCTGTGTTCCTGCCCCTCCCACGGCATCTGAGCAGATCTTACCTTTGAAATAACAAGGGGTTAAGATTTGCCATGAACGTACCACCTACATTTTTAAGGTTATAAAAATGGGATGCTTACACTTTTCCTAACCCCTCACCAATGACCAGACCCATATGTAAATTTCACATAGTAGTATTTAGTAGCATAATTAATCCCTACTTTATGTTATGAGTAATATTTCCTATTCCCGACCCTGCAACGTCCTTTAAGAAGATCCATGTTCCAATTAGACTAGCCCATCGGCACTCTTTTAATGAGCAGATTAATCATTCAGATGGGTACAATGGTGTCATCACAGGTTTTAAATATGATAATCTACATCCTAATGGTGCTGCAAAAGCCTTGGCTTACAGCAAAAAAAGGTAGGCAAAAATTGGTGATACTTTCTTTTTTGTTCTCTTTCTTTTTCCATATGACACAAGACATGAGAATACTTGGGCAATGCAGAAAGTGCAGCAAGAAGGCAGCTCGGAGGGAGGGGCTGCTGAGCAGCTCGGTAATTCAGGTGCAATAATTGTTTTGCAAGGACAGAGAGATCCTCTGGTCCCTGAAAAACCTTCTGCCATGATGAGGAAAAATTTCAGGTCTGTCTTGTCAGCCTAACACATCAGCTCTGCCCTTACAGCCTTTTCTCAACACTTATTTAAAAACACATCCAAAATGTAAGACACTCATTCAGAAATTTGTTTAATTTTAATAAAAATAGAGGTCTTTTCAGATCATGCTCAACTTCACCATTTCCAAAAGGCAGCCTGGATATTTTTAAAGCCAAAGAGAACCTATTATATTTATTAAAAAATAGGGGAGGGGGGAAGACTTCCAAACTACATTATATGGGCTCCATTCCATGCAAAAAAGCTGATGTAGATACTCCCGTTCAAATGCAATCCATGAAAAGGCTCCTACAGTAATACCACCCTCAAAACTAGAAGTGCCAGGATTATAAAGCCAGGACCATACTCCATCCCTATTCTCAGTGTGACAGTTAAAAATCTTATGTGCTGTACCACTCCTTAATTGTGGCTTTGTACTCATGGGGCTTGTTTTAGCAACAGGTAGAAGTTACATCTGCTTTTCCATCTCTTGAGCTTGTCTTAGTAAGACAAGCCCTGCAGAACACCAGCTCCTTTGCAGACGCACAACATTGATTTACACTGTGTTTGATTTTGATGTAGCCAGAAAAGAACCACCAACTGTCAATTCATCTACAGGTTGCCTTTTAAACCCAGCAAGAAAAGGACAATGGTGGATATTTGCCTATGAAAAAGCTAACTATAAACCATGATCCAGTTCTGAGGACGTTCCTCTTGTGAACGGTCCCCATGAAGTCATGACCAAAGTCTGAGTAATTCTTTCATCATTGTCTGAGGAAGAACTGAGTAAGGGATATAAAATTTGGACTTATCTCTAATGTACCCACACAAAATCTATGGCAGAAGGCAACTGTAAATTCTGCCTCAAGATGTCTCAACTTCATTAAAACATGTTTCTGCTACAAAGGAATCTTTATTTCTTATCATTAAAGCAAAATCTCTTCTTCAGCAGCCAAAATCTACTCTCCAAAGTCACTGTCAACAGTGTGATTGTATTTTTCAAACCGCATTTTTCAGCTAATTGTTGTCCAAAGCCTCCTCATTTTACTCAGATATGTAACTGTAGGAATCAGTCATGCTACTCACTCAATTAAATTGTATCCATCTTGGCCCTTCATCTTTTAGGATCTGATCCAGCTCGCCTTGACTACAAAGACGATTGGATCAGAGCCATTTTGCATAACGTCGGTAGAGGATTAGGTATTTCAGTCAGGTCTTCAGGTGTACTGCCTGAACTCAATCTGAAATTGCCTGTATCAGATAGGATGATACAGAAAACTGTTTGCATACAGAAGGAAGCACTGAAATTATAAAGAGCCCTCTTGTGCACATGCACTTGCTGGGCTAGGAGACATTATTCTTACTAATGCACCTTTGCTAATGTCCACATCACAAGGATCTTTTTTTTTCAGTATAACGCTAATGTTAGTTGTCCATTATGGTATCTGGAGTCATAATGGGCAAGGAATCCCTACAGTGAAGAAGCCAAAGGAACAACATTCTGAAATAAATTCCTACATTGGTTATGGGAATATTGCTGTAGCAAAATTTTTTTGTTATTGTTATTTTTAAAAAAACATTTTTGCAGTGCATTAATTTCTGCTCGTTTTGCAAATTCAGGAAATCATTCACAAGGCAGCACTTTAGAAGCACTTAGGAAAACCTGCATCAACCATCAGATGGTCCCTGCGACGTCCCTCTTAGAGGGACCCCCTTACGCTCACCCTGGCTGGCTTTTCTGCAGCCCCCAATACTGGTAAGCAATGCATTCTTCTGCACCTGACACGAGAGTCTGATTTTGGCTGTCACTCTTTGCTGAGGCTTTAACTAACACTATCTCTGCAACTCTCAAAACCACATCAAATTGCAGTTTTTCCTGATTTTATAGCAATTTGCATAATAGGTCACCGTTAACACACTGTGCTGAAGCAGAAACAGCTCAACTGAAATCTACCTTGAACGTTTCCATTAAAATATGCTCAATTTTTTCCCTCTACCCTCAGTTCTGTCAGCCCAGGAGTGAATTAAGGAAATACATATGTAAACAACTATAAATAAATGCAAAAAATAATTATAAAATTAGTTCTAGATGCATAATCCAGTGTGATTCATGTTATGTTCCCACCGTGATCCCAGTTCCAGTAGAGTTAATCAACCATAGCAACCTTCTAATCAGAGCAGTGAACTAATGATCCTATTTCTGAGTAATACCAGTCAGATAAGGCTCTCAAAAGGTAGTTAACATCACTTTGGTGGAAAGGCATGACAAGTGCAAGTTCTAGCAGTGGGTAATGCATCATTCATGCCCCCTCTCGTTCTGACATTTTAACGTTATCTTGTTTTACTGTGTCGGCCTAACACTGCCACTGCTGGCAAATTAAACTGTGAACTTACAAAGTGGGTGGCAATAAATACAAATTATGAGAGTTCAAAAGATGTCCCTGGAGGTGTACTGCCAGACATGGAATGTCTCTGGCTTTTCTGTCACATAGCAATAGACAAGACAAAGTGTAGCATGAACTGAAAAAAAGAATTAACTACATCATGATGAAAAATGAGATGAAAATGAAAAGGAAAAAGAAAAAAAAAAAAACAAATAAAAGGGAGATGTAAAGGCAGGACAGGAATGAACAAAAGAGCATACCCTTGAAATATAAAACATAATTCTATTTCACCTTGCAGAACGAAAGCTATGTAAATTAGGAATCAACAAATGCCAACTATAAAATGTTGTCAATGTTATTACAGAAGTAAGCGGCTCCTCCTAAGGAAACTGCCACACAAAAACGGTAGCAGCATGATGTTACAGCATTTGTATCTCTAGCAGAAATTGAGAATATCCCACTGCACTTACCCACACTAACAAAGATTTCACATTTTGCGTTGACTTAAATACATAGGGGAAAATCCTGCTCTCATAGTCAGGAAAAAGAAAAAATTGAGAGAACTGCCTGAGATGACAACACGGAAATCACAAAAAGCAAAAGCTCCTTGCATAGCCTTATCCCCAGCCTTTTCTATTTTGTGTAGGGAGTAGGGAGAACAGGGGCAGTGGGGCTCCCCCTCACACCCCCATTCTCAGGGGGCTGGTGACCGACTCAGCCCCACAGAGCCAGGACCCAACTGCACAGTGCATCAGTCGTACTGCAGGTTTAACACAGACAAAACAGGAAAAAGTTAACATTGCTTCCTTCCCTCAGGAAGATAAAACTTTACATGCTATTAATGGGGTCAGAAAAAACTGATTTTTAATATACCCCAGCCATGAAGCTTATTCAACTTGGTCTAACACCACTAATGAATCTTATAAAACATTTTATCTCCCCCGCCCATGTTCACAAACCACTCACATGAGGCTCGAAAATCACAATAATATCTTCCCAAAGTGCAGATATCACTCACACCATATGCAGCACAACTCTGTTTATTTTTCCCTATAAACCATTGGTTTCATTGAAACTCATTAGCATCACCTGTGTTAATTACACTAGCAAACCAATCAACAGCTCCTTCTTAATTAGGTTTTCTTTATTAAAGCCGGAAATTACCAAGGAGACAAAAGTCAACTGGGGAAATTATGTGAAAAGGAGTGTTTATGCCAAATTACCATACAAAATATAATAAGGAAAGGAAACTCAGTTTGTTTACAGGAATAACAAACAATATTAATTTTCAAGGTCACTGGCACAATTATTAATTACCTGTCTTACATTTTATTGTGATAGTTTAGTCTGCAAAGGTGGGGGTGGCTCATAAAAAAAATCCTTCAGAGTGTGGTTGTATTGCATTTCAGCTGCCATGGTCACTGCCTATGACGTGCACAGTGTTTTAGGAAGTTACTTTCATGAGCATTTCCCAGATGGGTTGGCACGATGGAAACTCTGTAAGGTACATAAAAAGCTCTGAGGTTTGACTGCTACCTCCCTTAGAGAGGTCCCAAGGGAAGGGAGAATTCAGCCAGTGAAATCTAGGTTGCTTATCCCTGGTGGAAGGCACCTTGGGGTCCAAGAATGTGCCACGAGAAGTGCTGCTGCTACAGATCCTAAGACCCCACAGAGATGCCATGTCCCCTCCCATTACATCCCCTGATACCAGTTAAAATGACTCCCACAGCTCCAGGGAACAGAGCTGGCATGGGCTGAAACAAGCCCCACTCAACATAACTGGGTTTTCTGAGGTTCAGCAGGGAACACCATTAAATCAACCCTTCTGCAGAGGAAATCTGCTGGCGTACCCAGCTTCTCCCCTCCACTGCCAATAACGGGCTATCAGGCTTCGTTTGTGCTCTGTGGGTCAAGAGCCAGACCCAACAGCATCCTGCTCAGTCTGGTTGGCATTGGGTTGATGCCAAGATGAGGCCAGGGTGCTGGACCACAGAGCAAACGCTGTGGCTATTACTATAGGAAGCTTGCCAGCTGCTTTCTCTTTACATGCCCACCTACCGGGAGAGTCCCCTTTGAGTGTTCTTTACCACGCTGTATCGTCTCTTCAAGTTTTCCTACGTGCCTGCACACACGCATGCTCACACTTATACACACAGGTCAGTGCAGCTACTCTGTAGCTCCACAGCTCTACCAGGATCCCCAAAGAATCATTAGATGTTACCATCAAAGCAGTCGTCTATTGACAAGTCCCCAAACTAGCAGCCGTGATGAAACCTTTCAAGACATACTGCATCAGGAAAGCATCGTGTGCTGATGTTTTGGATCCTCTGAAGCTTCATCTTCTCTCCAGATTAAACACCTTCTAACATATACTGATTTTTCTGTTGACCAATATGAAAGTCAATGCCTGAGCTCTGCATTCTTGACCTGACATGTCAAAGGGAACTATTGAAATAAGCCATTCATGAACTGTAGATTATCTGCTGTCAATTCACCTGGAAATCCAGTCTCAGCAACCTATTCTTTCAAAGTTACTCGCTGTGCTGCACAACAGTTCAGTTTAGCTTTCTAAAAATGAGATGAYTGTTCCCAGTCTTGCACTGTTTGACATGTCTACGACTTTACAGAACTTTATTTTGGAAATTCCTTACTGATTCCATAGAAAACTCAGATTCTGCATCGTCCTCATCATCACACTTTGTTTCCTAAATGGCCGTGAACAGGTCCTTTTGAAGTTTCCTGCAGTTAGTTCAGGGTAACATGCATACATGCTGCTGTTACATTATGTCAGACATTTTTCTGTTGTTTTGTGATCGCTTCTACACTGATTGCAAAAATACATCTAATTTTTAATTAATCTTTGTATTCTGTCCTACTGTTTTGGTGCACGCATCCTTAGTTAATCACCCATGAGTTCTTTTCCGCCCTGCTAATACTTGCATTTGGGAAGAATAATTTTCTGTAGTTTTACAAATATCCAACATCCTTGAAAAAAACTAGTCTACTTCTCAGAATAACTTTCCTTTAACCCAGTTATCTATTATACCGCCAACATCTCAGTCTGCAATAAGTCCATTTATTAACTGTTCAAATGCACATACCTTAGCTTTATTGCACAGATCTATTACATAATGGGCAATTATCTCATTTTACAGATAGTTGCTTGTAAACTAAGATAATGTGTTTTCCCCATGAGTTATTCTTGTATGGATTATGGGGTTTCTGTATTTTTTGTGTGTCCTGATCTTACACTGTGCAGTCCCCTTTATGGCACCACTGGAAGACACAGCAATCACCAGTGCCAGGACACCTGCAGCATCTGCTCTCTGCTTGTGCAGTATCTGGCACACCAGGGCCTCAATGCTCATCTAGTGTCCCAGGTGTGACCATAGTACAAATATTTCACTTTCTCCAGTTTCTTTGCAATGCCACTTCATTCCAACAAAATTTGGAAGCGTTACAACCCCTTCCCTCCAGCTCTGTGAGGACTTTTTCCAAACTGACACTTCCTTTGATCCTTTCCCTTCGTTTCCTTACTGAAGGAGGTAATAAAGATGTGAGACAGATTCTGGAGGGCTGGTGAGAGACTGGGTTACCTCCTAGCCTCAGTCAACTGATGGAGGAAAGAAAAAGGTTATACAGGGCTTCAGGTCTGACTCTCCAGAAAACCCTGTATAAACCATAGTGCTCACATGGAGGAGCAGGGAGTACTGGGAGGGAAGTGACTGCCCTTGAAGGTGTCTGTATAATTGAGGACATCTCACACAGTCTTTGGCAGGAGCTTTCTCCTCTCCCCACTGCCTGTGGGCATTTCCCCTCAGCTCATCCTGGTCCCTCCTCTGACACACTGACTCTAGTGAAAGCAACACCTAGAATCTGCATTCAAATCACGTTTTCTGGTGAACCAGGGTTCAGCCAGATGACATATCCATCCCTGCTTTGATCTTCACCATAGGCTGCTGGAGAAGAGGCACCCTCCAGTCATTCCCTGAACCTTCCTGACTTTCAGAGTACAAGAATAACATGGTCTGCATATGCCAAGAAACCGGCTGGAAGAGCCCCCCAGGTGAACACCCAGCCTCTGGAGAAGTTGTGGTGGCTCTTTAGGCCTTTTTGTCACCCTACCTTATGAAGAAATGACTTGTCAATGCAGAGAAGTCCCTACTCAGCCTCTTCCATTCAATGAATACCAAAAAAAGTCCAAAAATAATGAGATGTTGCCTATTACATCACCTGCTGTACCAAGCTCTTGCAAGATAGGTGATGTCATGCAATGTGACAAGGCTGTCTCAGGAAAGAGTTATACATCAGCTGCCCTTTAAAATGGATGATTTTAGAAAAGCATATTGCACCCTAAAGGTGGAGTTTCTAATCRTTGGATCATTTAAGACAGACCATCACATTCTGTTTTAGAAAGAGACAGGCATGTGGAAATGTTCATTTCTTTTATGTTAGGTGTGGGGGGAGAATAGCGCAGAAAAAAAATCCCCTATGCTAGAAATGCATCATGGTTGCAACAATTCCAGAATGAGTATTTAAAAGACAATTTTTTAAAAGAGTATATGATTTCCCTGATAAACCATAATGGCTCTTTAGAACCCATCATGGTCTACTATAAAAAAAATCATATTTAAAACACTTTTAAAATATGTGTTATAAAGACATTTTTTAAAATGAACATTATTTACCCAGAAGGCCATAATGGTTCTGAAATGTATTTTATAAATCTGTATTCAGGGACTTTTTTCGTTAAAAAGGAATTTTTTTGGCCCAAGAGATCTTAAGCAGCTTCTATGGAACTATCAGAATTTATTGTTTTAATAGGGCTGAAATGAAGTTTGGAACATGTTATTGCACATACAGCAGCAATGTTTTTCAGACAAAAATGAGAAAGAGGAAAAAGGAAAAAAAGGAAGAAGTGGAAGAAGGAAAGGAAATGGAAAAGGGAGACAAGAAGATGGGAGATGAGCAGACAGGAGACTGCCCACACAACTAAGAAGCTCAGGCACAGAAGAGCCACGGTCCTGGTAGCAGACGCAGTGAGGGGGAGGTCCAAAATTTCCAGGGCGGGGGGGGCAGGTATTTCTCAGCTCAAGGGAAAGCACTGCTCCCGCAGACTGCAGCATTACAACATGCCAGCTCTGAAGGAAATAAAAGAAATAAAAAGGTCGATTTGGGTGAGCAGGAGCTGCAGATCTGACAGCTACCCCCGGTAAACGCTGTAAACGCTTGCACAACAGCGTCTGGAGCTTAAATAGCAAAGGCTGTTTGAGTCTTCTCCTGTGTGCCTGTTAGGCAAACCCAGCCCACACGCTGGTCCATACTGTGGACTAATGATGTAAGAGGACAAACATGAACAGCCAGAATGAAGTAACACGGCCAGAATCCTGCTCGTGCCTGGGCATAACCATAAGAAGCCACCTCTGACCCACGTCAGGTGGATCGGACAGCAAAGGTGGCCTGTCCGTGTCAGTGGGAAGGGACTGGTTCACACTCTTCAGAAACATTCTCTGGTTGATAAAGAACAATCATAATGACAACACTTCCATGGTGCTTCATATCTTCAAAGCACAGTGCCAGAGACATTAACCGATCTGTCTTCAAAGGCAGCCTCCAGCAAACCCTCAGGAGGAAATTATGGAGGGGATAAAGACCCTCAAAGAACAACCAGTTGTGGCTGCACAAAAACACTTGCAGCAAATAGCAATTTCTACACGTGTGCACAAACGCACACACATACCTACACACACACACAACGATTTCCAGGAGCCATAGTTGGTGCTACCAGATGACTTTGAGGCACTACTTTTGATTTTTGTTATCTCAGTACTTTAGTTCTCACTTGGGAAGAAAGTACTGTGCCCGGAATGAAACTCTGGGGCTAGGAGCCAACTATTTCTGTATAGGTAAATCAGACTCTAGTTGAAACACCAAGAAATGGTCCTCACTCAATGCAGCCTTTCAGTGACAAAACCAGCTTTGCTCTACTTAGAGAAGTCAGAAATCAAAACGTCCAGGAGCCTGTTGGCTTGCATCTTGCAAAGCTCCACTGCTCAGTCACACCAGGGTAATTCTTGCTTCGTGGATGGTGAGCGCCCACAATGGTAACACTGCGCTAGGCACAGCGACTGCGACCAGAGTGCTGAGGAGGCTCAGCCACCGAACCAAATCTAGAGCAATTCTAAAATGCTAGCTGCCATCCTTACTTTTTTTTTTTCCCTTAATAACTGGAATTAAGTACCACTAAAAGCTAGCAAACATGGTTTGTGCCGTATCATGTAAATATGTCATCAAATCCAACCTCACAATAAGCCTGCTGATACTGCAAAGGGCATTAGTTTAACTAAACCAGTGCAAATGCCTAACACAACACATTTAAACCATTTTAATCTATGTCTAAATAAGATTTAGAAAGAAAGGCAGGACAGCTCTTGAACATTTTTATGCAAGCTATGGTATCTTCTGAGTTAGATATCCATAACTCAGCATAGTAAGAATTTCTGTGCCTGATCCTCTTCTCACATTCGTGCATTGCCACTGGTGAGGAGGAAGTCATCACTGGTGTACGGTGGTGGAAATGACTCTGCTAGAGTCACTGCAAACTCATGTGTGTTCACATGAGGTGTCCAGCTTATCCTCCCAAGAGAGGGTTTGGTTATATGTTACAGGCTGGAGGGAGTAGTGAATGGGTGAGTTTCCCTGGGGGGTGCTAAGCAGAAGGTCAGCCTATATCATCCATGGTCTCTTCTGGATTTCAATTCTCTACGTCTACGAGTCAGGATAACTGGTGTTAGTGGATGAAGTTTGGAGTGCTCTGCACCTGGAGACCCTCGCTCCTCAGGGAACGGGGGGACACATGCCTGCAGAGGGGAGACTTCTTTGGCCAGATGCAGCCCCTCTGGCTTAAATTCACAAAAGATAACTTCGTTCTCCATAACGCTTCAAGAGCTTAAAATACACTTTGAGGAAGGTTTCAAACACTTTTTCCCCTCAAATCTGTCTACGCTTATTCACTGTGGATTCCAGAGGGATGACCTGGATTTCCTTGCACACTCTCAAACCAAATTATATCAGTCCCAATTAGGTCATCTGCTAGCTGCACCTGCAGCTCAGGACTGCAAATTTTCTTCCCTATGAATCTCCCTACAGTTAAGACTGGACAGGGAAGCCTTCTGTGTTAGAAAAACTACTATAAAACCATATAATGCAGCCTAAAAATACAATTATAATTGCAACGCCAAAAGCAAGTCAGTCAATATCTTCAAGATTCTAATAGTTTCAAGCACTATTACCTTAACGGTCTCACATCACAGTACTGATTAAAGAAACATTTTGTCTTTTTATCTGTATTCAATGGAGAATGTAATCACTGGAGTGTAGAGAGCTAAAACATTTATTAGGAAGTATACATCTCGGGTCAGGCGGTGAAAGTCAGTGTTGAAGTGCTGAGCTGCAGCACAGCTTTCAGTCTAATCACGCTCCCCATCCCATCATCTCCTTGGGATCATCTGCTGCACACGGGACAAGCTCTGGAGTAAGCTGTGCTGCCGCTCCACTCCTCTGACAAATGCTCACGGGAAGATTCCCCTCAGGAGTTTAAATTGGCAGCATCACTCACGGAAGAGGTATGTCTAGTCAGCAAAGTCAACAAGACTCGCACATGGAGCTGGGATACATAATCGGCCTCAAATGAGGAAAATGTGGGGGGGGATTTTTTGGGTTTTTTGTTTGTTTGGTTTTGTGTTGTTTTTTTTTTTTTAAAAGTAAATGAGCAAATCTACCTTTACTGGAAGTAGCACTGCTCTTCGTCTAGAATTAAAAAAAATATGAGGCTATGCTCCCGTTCTTGTGCTGATAAATTTGTTTTCTCTTTTTGCCTAATTGCTTAACAATAAATCCACACACACTCTATTATCCATAGCCTACTGCAATATTCCTCAGGGCACATGATCAGCAATCAGAAAGCTTGAAAGATGGCCAACATAATCTTAAATATCCCAGTGTATTACCAAATCAGTATTTCAAATTTAGTGGACATACTCAGATATGTTTTCCTCTCTGCGAGAGGCATCGTGTAAGTGGCAAACAAGATACAGAAGATCGATTATTTAGCATAATTGCACAATCTAATTGTATGGATTTTAAATGGAACAAGGAGGAGAAAGATTAAAATCATACAGCACAGCAGTATACTTTCACAGAGTGCATGAAATATATTTTCCCCAATTAGCRGAACAATGGAAATATTTACTGTCAGTTCAGTGAAGATATTCTGAAACAAGAGTCAAGCAACATCCAGATCAGCACAGGGCAGGAGCAAATCATTTTATCATTAATAGGGGGGGAAAAAAAAGAAAACCAAAAAACATTGAAAACTTACACGTTCTGCTCAAAAAGCTGTGCTCCTGTGGTGATGCTTCATTTCAGAACCACATTTGGGGACCTTATGAACAGATTGTGCTGACTTCCCAGAAAAAAGTAAAACATCCACGTGAACGGATGAATTTTATACCTGCGCGTGCCCGTGTCTGTGCACACGCACAAGCGCGTGCCCCCGCACAGCCCGGCTCCTGCACGTTTGGCCACCGGTTGCCAAAAACTGAGCCAGTGCATTACATTCTGCAGATTAACTGAGGGAGTGGAGGGAGCTCTCTTGTCTCAAAAATTAAGTGAAAATGCTAACCTTGTCATATTCCCCGGGCAAACAAAGGCAGAGGCAGCGCGGCTCCGCTCAGCCGTACCACGGGTTAACTGGCATTTCTAATACTTTTCACCTAGCCTGGCTTGACAGATGCCTAACCTTCGCTGGGGAGTGGAGACAGCCTGATGGGCCCTGGCCATACAGGGGAAAATTTTTGATGCTTCCCACTTATGACATGATTGATTTTCTTTCAGCGGCCCTTCACTTTTGGATGTGGCGAAGGCTGCCTGCCTGAGCCCCCGCGCGCCCTGACCTCGACATATGGCCGCTGTGAGGCTGAAAACTGATGACGGCAGAAACCTAAAAAATCAATAGGCCCTGTCAGTCAGCGGGGAGGTGAACGTCTTTTAAAAACCCAATCACGACATGTACTTGCTGCATGGTGCGGATCTACTGCACACTTGAGAACACACTGAATTTCCCGGGTTTTTTATTTATTTAATTTTTTTTTTTTTTTTAAACTTCCGTGTTAACACACTGTTTACCTATTTATTCCTTAACCTTTTACGCAGGAAGAAAGCGAACAAATCATCTTGTTAGGATGGAATCTCCATGATATTAATGAGAAAAAAAAAAATCCCTGGAAACTCTCTGGGAATAGTATGAAATAAATAAAGAGCACCTTTCCGTTGCCAATATAAACACTGACATCATTATTTTTGACATTATCTGGAAAGAATTTAGATATAGGGAGTTCTGGAGTCTAAAAACATATGAGTATGAAACTGTTTTAATTTTCTTTGCGGGGGTGAAGTATTGTTTTGGTTTGTTTTGATTTTTTTTTTTTTTTTAACTTTGTTTCTAAAATATGTAAGAAAAAAATTGAATTCACCATTGATTCTACACTTCACAGTCCTTGTCATCCTCCGTGTACACTGGAAAGAGGAAATTATTAGGCCCACTGAAATCAGCTGGAGATGCTGGTGCTCTGTAAACTGCACTGGGCCATTTGTACCCCGCAGGATTGGGCCAACAGCATCCAACTGATCACTTTGCTCTTGCCAGCTCAGGAAAAAAAAGCATTTTATGAGATAAGTGATACAACATACACAGATTTGATTTCTACATTTTGCCCCAAAACAATCTTCTAGAACTCTGACGAAAAGCAAACAAACAAAAATCCCACCACAATCAGAAAAATAAACATACTACCGGTGGATAGAACCTGTTATACTTTATCACCTCCAATCAAGAGTGCAAAGCCCAAACAAGTAATGCCTCCCGAGTGATTTACCTAACCTTGTTGAAATTTTAGAGGGATAGCCATTATTTGAAAACCATATCTTCATGTAGAAAAAAAACAAAACTGAAAGGAGATGTTGGCTGAGAAATCAATGCATTACCAGGATGCATTTTAGAAATCCACAAAAAGTAAGGAAGATTTTAAAAAAATAATAATCACGCAAAGAAACAAAATCTAATGCTGAATTCCCAAACTAAGACCAATTAAAGCTTTCTTTATTACTGCAAACCTGACAAGCTTACAATTTCACCCTGTTGCAGTGGTGTGTGTGTGTGTGTTTTAATGTAATATTAATGAGCCAGGATGGAGGGTCATAAAAAGTGATAGGTTTTTGCGATGGTAAATTATAAATCGGTATTGATTTTTCCCGGCACTAATGCAGCCAGCTTATTGTAAGACACCACAGGCAAAGTGCACTTTATCAGATTAGACTGGAGCCTGGTATCAAATATACATGAGAAAAAGGATGCATTTGTGACTTAGACTAGACTTTTTTTTAACGATACATGAAATTTTTAAGGAAAAAAAGTCTCAGAATATTAAGAAATTAAATACCATTTTAAAAAGATCTCAGATGGTAGCAAATAGATATTAATGTCACATTAGGGTAATTTGTTTTTACACTGATGGAATATAGGCTTATATAGGAATATAGGAATAAGTACGTGAACTAAATCCTGCTCAGATTTAGCCATGTGCTTCATCAGTCCAATTTACAATCATCTCAACTGTTCATGATAAAATAGTTCCTCATTTGCCTAACATGCCTGAAGAATCAGGCCCTACATCTGCTTATGACTATATGTAATATAAAGTCACACGTATATACATCTATCCGGTGAGTATTGATTCAGCGTGTGTTACGTTTTACATCCTACRCTGCTTTGAAGAAATTGTTTGTTTTTCCCCCCGTATATGTACCACCCCGTCATGCCAGCCAAAGACTATGAAAGAGCTTTTCCTTGTAGTACTTTTATTGCTTAAATGCTGTGAAGCTTTTCTTTCCCTTTCATCTCAAAATGCACTGGGAGTTGGCCGCGCAGTAAAACTGGGCGTTATTTTTAAAATCAGCTCTGCTTTTCATCTCCTGACCTTTCCGCAGTTGGGATTTCCTCATTAAAACATTTCAGTGACGTGGATAATTGACAAAAAAATTGAGAAGGAGAAAGAGAAAACAAACAACAACAATAAAAAGCACCGTTATTTTCTGCAAAGTTGCTCTGGACGGGGAGCAAACCAGCATCACTTGCGCTTCACCCGAGAGGGGAAGGGAAAGGTTTGCACAAAAGCACGTCCCTGCGTCCCCGCGCTCGGTCCGGGGGACTCTGCCATCCCTCGGGGGCAGCGCTGCCAGCCAGGCTCGGAAACCCCTCGCAGCTCCGTCCTCATGGCTCCCGGCTCATCTGCTGCCGACAGCCCTCCTCTCGCCCCAAACGTCCCCAGCGGTCCCCTGAAGCAGAGCTGTACCCCGCCTCGCTGGCCCAAGCAGCCTGTGTGCAAAACTCACTGTTTTTTCCCTAAAACCATATGTTTATTGACAGTTTGTTAACAAACAGCCACTGTGCGGGCTGCCTGCGAAGGCACGCACTGAAGTGAAGAAGTGTGAACCCAAATAAGTAACAGAGGAAGGTGGGGGGGGAGTGGAGGGGAAGGGGACGGGTGCATTTGGGGAGTATTTTCCACAGGGAAGGAGGTGTGGAGTCGGGGAGATGGGGACCCCCGGGGGCATCTAAACCCCTTGGGAGGTTTAAATGAAGGAGCATCAAGGTCCTTCACGTTTCGTGCAAACGGGCAGGTGGCCAAGGAGCCCCCGCGCTGGGCACGGAGGAGGGGTCTGGGGTGGGGGGCACGGAGAGGGCGGGTGCTCCCACTGCCCACATCCCTGTGCCACCCACTGCCAGGCCGCCCCGCTGGAGCACCAGTTTGCAGCTTTTTTGTATTTTAGCTGCTGAAACTAATGCTCGGCATTGCACTCTCAAAATGTTTCTGAAACTGTTTGCCTTCCTGTATTTCAATTTTATATTCTTATAAGCAGACTAAGAAAGAGATGAGAAACTGGGAGAGTGGAGGAAGGAGGATACTGCTTTTTCTTTCTAACACATGCATATAAATACTCCCAAACAGGCACAAAACATCGAGACCTCGTCACTGGAAACCCAGCTAGACCCTCCTTCTGTGCCCAGCCATGCTGACTGCCGCAGATTTCGGCTTACTGGAGCCAACCCCGTGGAGCACAGACCCCTGCCACCAAGGATCGAGCCCACAGCAAGTTACAGGATCTTGTAAAAATACTTGTGATTAAAACAACAAAGAAACTCAAACACAAACAGTCTCATTAGCAGATTGCCAGCAACCCTGCTTGTCTTGCAGTGATGCATTATATCACAGGATAAAAATTTGAGGCCTGATCTTAACAATCTTTCTCAGACAAAATTCCTATAAACTTCAATGGAAATTTTGTCCGTCTCAGGACTGACTGGGCTTTCGCCTTGCAACTCTTCATATGCTGAAAGTAATAAGAGGAAACTTTTCTTTTTGACAAGACCTCATCAGGTAAAACCTAATAAAGCTAAAAAGGAAATTAGGAAAATGGAACGTTATTCCCAGAGCAGTCTGATCCTGCCTCAGCTAAAGCCAAGGCTAGAGACGCCTTCAGTCTGAACGAGCCAGATTCCCACCGGCACGTCCACCCAGCCGCTGACGGTGTAAATCAGCGTCGCACCACGGGCACGAGCCGAGGATGTGAAAAACCAAGGGGAACTTCACACAGGTCCCACCGAACTCAACGGGACGATAAACCACAGCATCAAAATCTGGTCCGGGGAAAGAAAAGACCCCTCCGCTGCCTCGGTGCAAACTCAGTGCACTCCCAATCAAAGCAGCACCTTTAAAGTTATTGCTATAGATGTTATTAAAGTGAAATAAGCCATTTTTTAAATGTATGCTAATTCCATTTTATTAGTGATGGTAAAGTCCTCATTTACATTTTTCATAAAAATTACGCAGAGGTTTTTGCTGCTTTAGGGATAAAGCTAATAAACAAATACGTAAATTAGTATATTTTAATTAAATGTTATCCCATGAAGTAATATTGTATCCCATTGTCTAAAACAAACAAACAAAAAAGAAAATCTAAAAAAAGCACCTCTAACTTGAAAATTTGTGTTGTATTAAGATATTAGAACTCATTAAAAACTAATTTGAAAATCACTTTACCTAACAACCACAAAAATTTTGAATTCTGTATTCTAATATGTGTTATTTGTTTTGGTACAAGAGATTATCATTGCATCATGCATTACTATTAGAATATACATACATTAGAGGCATATTAATCCCCCAGATTCTCCTAGAAAATAACAAGTCAAGTACTACCTGCAAATGTGTCACTATTTCCATTTTAAATACTGTATTATTTCTATTCTGTAACATCACAGACTGTACACAACACATGCAGGCCCACAGTGGCACACACGTTAATTTGTTTTTAGGTCCATATATCACATCTGAACATGTAAAAAATAGCTATGTATTTTGGGATGGGATATTGCATGCTATTATTATTTTTAAATGCTGCTCAGAGTACAATAAATGGGACAGTTTAAGCAGTAAGGTGTGGCTGGAGCTGCAGGGGGAAGTCCAACAGGCAGAAAACAATCATATCTTAATTTAACATTTTAAAGTAGTCTGCAGAAATAGCTTGAGTATTAAAAAAAATTAAATGTGCATTAGAACATATTCACCTCATTAGAACGTTTTCTGTAACCCTGCTTTCCCTTGGAAGGGACAAATAGGCCTAGACTCTACATTTTCATTACTCTCTATCCTCCATTGTAATTTTTTTCTAAATGTAAGATTATTGCTTTTCGAGGCAGGTATTTAAATGAAACAAGCACTCTATTTGGCATTTTCACTGAAAAAGCTTTGTCTCCTACTTCATTATGTTTCCTGGAAATTGAAAGATTTTAAAAAAAAAAAAAAAAAAAANAAAAAAAAAAAAAAAAAAAAAAAAAAAAAAAAAAAAAAAAAAAAAAAAAAGGAAACATGAGGAGGTTTTGTGTATATAAATGCGCTTTCTGAAAAGGTACATTCATTTATTGGCCTTCCTGAAAGTGTAATTGTCTATATATTCCTATTAAAACTATCTTACAGCATAACCTACGCCACTCAGAGGCCACACCTTCAGGTATCTGTTTCCAATATCAGTGAGCGATACCGATTGCAGAGTGATGGGCAGCAACAGGACGAAGCTAGAGCAATTAAGCAGCAAGCTTGAAGTCTGCCTATCTTCAGTGCTCTTTGAAGGCACATTTAATTATCGTGTGGATGCAACAACATGGAGCAGTACATGCCATTCAGAAAAATGGATCACAGTGCATGGGTGGGAGGACTGAGACTCCCCACCGAGGTTAACATCTTTGGATGATCCAAAGGAAACATATGCAGAGATGTATTTAATCCATGGGGAGAAATCTCAGATAATGCAATTTTTTTTTTTTTTTTTTTAACTGAAGGTGGGGTTTTCTTATCTTCCCCAAAAGAGGAATGTCGTGCAGCTTAAACTCCCTGAATCCTCCTGTTCTAGAGGACTTCAGGTATTCCCATTGGGGGAATTTGTGTTTCTGGTGGTACAACCAACAAGTGAAAACCTCTAGTGTCCAGATCCCTGCCAAATAGTAATCAACAAAAGACAAGCTCCTGAACCTGCCCATGCACTTTAAAGGCTTTAAAAATATTTTCAAAGTATTCTTTTTAAACTGGTAAGGCTCATAAGCCACTGTAAGATTATTCTTAATGTGGAGAAGTGACTCATCTACAGTGACATCAGAGAGAGCCCAATGTCCTCTCTCACTTTACAGGCAGCCTTATCGCCCCCTCACCTCGCCCTGAGTCTTCTCCATAAATATTTAAACAAGAAGCAAAATGATATATTATGGATATCATATCCAAAACCACCTAAGTGACTTGCTTCAATCCAAGATCCACAAAGGTATTTAGATACCTAAACTTCAGTTTAGATGCTTAGCTTTCCTTTCAAAGCAATGGAAAAGCAGGCTCCTACACAGCATCTAAGATCCTTGTATTTTTGTGGATCTGGCATTAGGTTACTCACTAACACAGCATTCAGCATCTTAGCCATCATCTCTGGAGCTGCAAACAGACGGGCTAGCAACATCGACTCGGCAGAGGAGGTGTAGCTGCCTGGTAAAGCGGTGCTGGAAGATGCATAGAGAAGTTCAGCCCCAAACATCTGATGCTACTAAAAGCCTGCCCCTGTGATACTGACTCCTGAATTTCCTCTCCCCAAATGCAGTGCAGCTGGATCAGCAGCCACACAGCTGTCTGGCATCAGAAACCACCCCCCACAGCTCTTCAGGGTGGAAATCTTGGATCACAGCTCGACACTGCTCCAAACAGTTTTACGTGGAGGAGCTCCCAGGGGATGCACTGCTTCTCACAGCAGCTACTCTGAGGTGGTCAGGTGTCCCCAAAGCCTTGTGAAGCTTATAATAAGAGTGAGGATTGCCAGATTCTTGCCGGTAATTATGAGTTATCCCCCATTTCGTGCACGGATTTCACGCTGGCAATCCCCCTTTCCCCTGCCTCTGTCCACGTGGCAGAGCTTTGGGGTCATTATCATAGACAAGGCAAGAAGAAGGAAAAGACTCTGTCTTTGACATTGCCACCAACATGTCCACTTTGTCGCAAACTTCCTGAACACAGAGCAAATGCTCGAAGCTAGACATCCAAACTAACAGCACACTTTTCCCAGGCACAGACTCCTACAGCTCTGCTTAATTACAAGTAGAAGATTCCCAAATATTCTTACATGACTGACGCTACTACAGTGCTATAGCTTCAATGACAAGTGGGACCTTGTTGTATCACCTCCAGCATCCCCAAAAGACAGACACTAATATGACAGATTTCACCTCTATCTTTGCTGACACTCCACAAGCTAACCAAAACACAATATTTATATTCACCAAAAACCCCTCTGCTGCGTGGTAAAGAGAAGTTGCAAAGTCTCGTGAGCAACTAATAATGAATGATAAGAGCACTACGCAGGCAACCTGCGTGGGAGGTTCAGCAAAAAGTCTCCTTCCTTCTTCTCACACCCCCATTGACTTCAACGGGATCATTCGTGCACTGGGCGCTTGCTAGGGCACTGTGTTCAGTTGTGCTTGTCATCAGCCCCAGACACCAAATCTCAGTGGCAAGGGTTGGCACTGAACCTAGAAAAATGGAGGATTAAACCAGTCCCTCCATCCCAGAACCATTTATGTTAAACAGCTTTTTTTAAAAAAAAAATCGCTTTAAGCTTTCCGGACTACGCATCAAAGCTGCAGGCTACCTCAGCAGAGTCCGATGTCCTTACGTCCTTCTGACTCCAAAACCAAGACACCACACTCACAGCAAAATGTAAACAGGCAGACACACCAGCGAAGGGAGCATTTCTCTTGCCATCAGTACAGTGCTGATTTTGTAATCAGTCTGGAAGTTTTATTTTTAACTGCTGTACCAAGGTTTTACAGAGACACACACAATTGTTCTTTTGAAACCTTGCTAATAGGGCTGATCAGTAACACTATTACTATATACAGAGCAGAAAAGCACAGCATAATGAAACTGTACTATGAGAAACTGTGAACGAAATAGTCTTTCTATAAAAAGCATTTTTAATAAAACATGCAACGGCTCCAGAAACTGCTCATCATATTCAGATGAAGGGACTGGTTCTGCAATCGGTGGGTGCTCAAAACCTCCCCATCTCCTCCGGGCCCTCACAGTGCTATTATTCCCCTTTGAGAGAGCGCATCTGGCAAAGTGAAGATGGGGATTTTTCCAAGCTACTTTCATGTTGACCACACACTTTAAAACACTCAGAGTGTGTTCCAAGGAACAAAGTGAGTAGAGATACTCCTTCAGTGACTCTTACGTCAATGTGATATACTACAGATGCATTTAGGTATTCTATGCAGATTGCCGTGATTTATAAATTCAGTACCAGGATCAGAAATTCAACTGTGGATCTCCAAAATTTGCATACATCCCCTGCAAACTGTCATTTCTCTAAGCACACTACCTAAAAACTTACTTACAAAAGCAGTTATCGATATAGCATGCACACAAAGGTTACAGCCAACAAGTGAACACAGATTTTTATGGTGTGCAGTCATTTGAGGGAAGTCCATAGTTCCTCCTTCCTGAGAAGTTTGTTGTCGAGGACCCACTTAAAAACTGAGATTGTGGTTCCTGCTATTCCTTAAAATACATAGAAAAAGCCAATTCTGCAAGACAGGGTTCTCTGCTGTGAGCAAATTTAATAGCATGGACTGGTTGGTCAAAATGCGTCAGACAAGCCCTTTTGTCCTGTCTGTAGGCTTTTTGGAGTGAGAACTGAGAATGATCTAAATAAATCACACTTCCAAATTAACTCTAGGGAGCAAGAAATACACTGAAGGAGCCCATCGACATACTGACCAAGCTCCAAAGGTGTTTGTAAGTCATAGGGTGCTCTTCTTCCTGAGCCAAAAGGTTTGCACTTGGCTCCCTACAGGTAATTTTGCCCCATGAACTTTATAAACGTCCTACAGCTTAATCTTCTAAATCTTTCTAAGCATTTAAGAAACTTGTGTGTATATGGCTCCCATTCCTGTACCATTTTAACAACTTAGATCATATCTATATTTTTCCCTTGTTACCATTGTCTAGAGTTACCTGAACAGAATAGTCTTTGCTGCCAATTCAGCATTTCTTAGGAGTTTAAAATGGATAAAAAGTTTAAAAGTATTTTTAAAAAGTTTAAAAAGTTTTAAAACACTTTGCAGAAACACTGCACAATTTAAATCCCTTGCTAGATTTGGCGTATCTTTCTAGGTACTTCTCTGATCCTCCCCGCTGTGCCATGCAAGCACTTCACAGTGATTAGTGGATTTTAACCTCACAACAATGAGGTGGAGGCACAAAATGGATTAAATTACTCGCCCACATCCATGCCAGGAGCCTGTGGCAGAGCAGTGAGTCACAGGCAGGACAGTTAGATTCACTGTGCAGTGACCTATCCATAAAAGCAATGTTTCTTGTCACAGAATTTTTTTTTTTCCACTTTATATTGGGAGGGGTCAAGAAAGAAATCTTATTATTTAGCACAATTGTAAAAGGGCACAGTCAGTGACCCCGAAAGTTTTTTTTTTTTAAGTCAGTAGATTTTAAATCTGTATTTATGTCTAGAAGTCATCACAGATATAATCCATTTAAAAAACACCCTGTATTTGCCACTGCTGCCTTTCAAAAGGGGGAAGAGGAGAAACAGACAGAACTGTTTTGTTGTCAAGAAAAATACATCTAGCATAAAATGTTAAGGTTGCCAAGAGATGACAGTATTTGGCAGCATCCTAAAATGTTTGTCATTTTAAAAGTATTTATGCTAAGGCAGAAAATAAACTATCCAACATTTTAGTCACTTTAAGTGATTAAAACAAGTCATTAGAATTTTAGTTTAAAATACTCTTAGATAAAATTTTCCCTTACCTAACTAGCCAGTTTTCCTTCCTCACAGAAAAAAACTGCGTGCAGTTTTTGCTCTTAAAGCTTGTGTCTTAGCTCTAAGTGCTCTTGCGTGATGTAGGTAAAACAAAATGTGGTAGACTTTGAATATCGTTTTCATTTTCATTGGAAACATTTTCAATTACTACACTGCCGAATAGAAACAACTGGGAAAAAAGGGTTAGGAAAACTTTAAATGCTCACCAAAAATGCAAGAACTTCTCCTTACAAAAATACAAGTAGGTGCTTTTAGTTGTCCAAGTTTCTATTCTAACATGAATTTGGCAAATTTTCCTGATAGCGACTTGCCTTACTTCTATTTCTTGTACCGTGTTCAGAGTATTTACAAATGCACATTTCTCATGCAGTTGGAAGTAAATTTGGATCTATTTTTTCATTTTATAAAGACATTGATGTGTTTTTTCTGACATGCCTCATGAACTCCGTCAATCACAAGTCTTTCTTAATGGAAACCACATGTCTGCCCAGAACTGTGTAATTACAATGCTAGGATTCTTGGCACTGCCAGGAAAAGGGGCATTGTCAAACCAATTAGAGTTTATTTATTTACATACCATTTCTGGATGAGAGTGTTCTTTCTTTTATGCTGATGCTGAGAAAATATATATTTCATCGAGTAGCTGTAATTTTCACTAGATACTGTTACATTTTGTAGCAATTACATCTCTAGTTTTCAGTTACTTTGCACGTAAGGAAACTTTCCTTTAAACAAAACAGCTGGGAATAGCATCATGAATTTTATCAGCCCAGTTTTCATTTGTTTCAGATGATGAAGGAGATGTGAGGGCGGCTGTTTCCCTAAGCTCAACAGGGTCAGTATTTCCGCCCACTTCCACCCCACTATGAGCTTTTCATTGTACAAGACGCCTTATTTGTACGTTCATCCTCCTGCAGTATTACCCTTTCTACACCCCTGTAAACTGGTACCTGCAGCCGGCCCTGGTAAAGCAGCACAGCGTGTCTCAGGAGAAGGAGCAAGGCTCCAGAAGGTGATCTGCAATGCTGCTCTAAGGTAGATCCCTCTGGACAACATTAAAAAGAAAGTTGCGTGTCTCAGGAAAGCCAAATACCACGCAGCTTTGCACTGGGTCCTCCACTGAATCATGCATGCTGCTGCTGGAAGGTTACAAGCAACCAGAAGAGGCTGTGTGGTGGGAAATGCATTCCAGGGACACCAAAAAAAGGCCAGAGCCTGAATGCTGGTGTGCCATGTCTCCCACGGAGCACCCTGCAGACCGTTCACTGGTTCAGACCTTCTCCCGTGGGCCATTGGAGGCTGCTAAATCGAAAAGAGAGCCTTTCTAACTGGCGCTGGGTTTGTCCTGAATATGAGTACAACTGCAGCATAAGCATGAAAGGGGGAGAAGGCTGCATAAGTACTGATTATTTATAGGAATAAAAACAGGATTAAAGGGACAAGCTTAAGCTACAAGTTTACTGGATGCCTTTCGCTTCTTCGCGTTCTTCCTATCTGTCTGAGATGKATCGTGTGCTTTTCTGGCTAACATCTTTCCAGGTCTCCATTCCCGCAGTTCCTGAACACCCAGCCGTCCCTAATGTCCCCGGCCTTTAATCCCACCCTGGGGAGCTGCAACACCTTCACGTTACAAGGGGAGCGGCCGGGAGCATAAAGGGACGTGCCCAGGACCCGGCAGGACGGCTGTGGCGGAGGCAGGGGATGAAACCCAGCCCCCCCAAGAGCCAGACGGGGTTGTGCCAGGCTGATTTTCAGGGCTGACCCACAGGAGCCCTCCGAGGCCCTTCCTAACACAGAACCGGTCCTTTCTGTTTTTACAGAAATCCGCTGCGTGCCATAGTCCTAAACAGCGACCCCTCATCCAGACGTCAGCCGGCCGAGACGGTCCTCTCACATGGCAGAGGATATCAGTCTGCCGTGTGAGACCATAATGTATTTAGTAACAGAGAGATGTCGGGCTAAAACCCTCCCATCTGGACCAAGCCAGTCCTTGCCGGGATGCTCTCTGGTCACGGGAGACACCTCCTACCCCGAGGTTGCGTTATGCTCTTCCACTGAAAATGCAGAGGAAGGGAAACAGCTGTAAAAATCTCCTATTTAAAGCTCCTGAAGCTTCAGAGCCTTCTATGAAATCCCTTGTATGAGATTCTTTCTTTTTTTTTTTTTTTTATTTATTTTTAATTGCTGCTCCAACCTTTCATGACTTCCTCGTCTTTGGAAAGTTCCAAAGCATTAAAAGGAAACGTTAAGTTCTGACTCCCTCTGACATTATTTTTCAGTTTAATCATTTTTCCCCATTTTCCTCCTCTTTCTTTGTGCTGAGTGAGGGTGGGAAAGAGACAATTAAGGGAAACTCAAAACTCTCAGATGTTTCAAATATGAAAAAGTTTAATAAAAGTTTTCCCACATATCAGCAGAGAAGTAGGAAAAACTTTTTTCTTATGAAATTCTCAAAGCAGAAATGACCGAAACATTCCTGGGTTTTGTATTCACCACTCCCTCCCCCTTTTTTTGAGCCAGAAGTCTCTGTTTTATCTTGTGTTCATGCTTGTGTGCATGACTGTGCGAGATAGAGCCCTGCCCTGATGATCTTACAGTTTATAGTGACCAGACAGATGTGGGGCGAGGGCTGAAATGGCAGCACAGAGAGGGGAAATGACTTGACCAAGGTCGTGTAGCGGGGCAATGACTCAAACGATTTCCAATAACACAGTTGTTTCTGTAAAGGCTTTAAAGAAATGGTGCTTGATTCACTGCCCCGCAGCCCCAGCCCCACGCTGCTGCTGCGGAGAATAACACGGTCCCGACAGCTACAGAGGAGTTACGCGGTGCTGTGTCAGGCCAAGTGTTTAAGCAAAAGCTGGCGTTGGTTCAGCTGGGAGGGGAGGAGAGGGGGAATGGATACGTGCGTTTTGAACTACAAATCCTGAATAAGAGAAGGAGACTCCTGAGATAGGCATTCAGGTGGCTATTTTAAGAGGTGACAGAGGTAACCCACGTCTTCCAGAAAGAGCAAGTGAGGATGAAGATGAGTTGACAGGTTGGGCAATGGACAAAATACTCTTTTTCTGTTATGTCACAGCTTTTATTTCCACTGTGGTCCAGGTCCCATGACATCTAGCCACTCAGCTTTGGGCATTCACATCCCTCCATCCTCCATAAATCACATGGCCCATCACCCTTCTCATGCAGCAAAGCAGGGCAGAAAACCTCTCGGTACCAGCAACCCTGTCCCAGGCACACAGCCGGTCAGTAGGAGAGGGAACCTGGTGGCTTCTCCTTGCTGCAAGCAAATGGCCCAGAAAGAAAAGAAAGGCAAGAAAAAGGCGCCCACAGGGAGGATTTTGTGCCTTCACAGAGCAGGGGACTCCAGGGAGAGACTGGATTATAATCCAAGTTACGTTTTCATCTCTGCTCTATTCGCAAGGTGCTGCAGCCTTTGGTTGAGCTGTCTCTTGACTACTGAAGCAAGGGTCATCATCTATTCACCAGGACATAGGAAAAACCCTGCCACCTTGCAAAGCAAACCCATGAAAATGACACAGTAGGGACTGGATTTCAATGCTAATTTCAAATTACAAAGCACAGGAGCAACTTTCCACATGCAATTTCTGATTCTGCTTTCTATTCCTGTCGAGCTGCAGCCAGAGTTTTGCCAGTGAAAAGTGCTATAAACAGCCCTGGCCTAGCTGAAAAAAGCAATATGCCGTCAGTCTGACATCTACCTCGCTTTTCCGCTCATTGTCAGCACTTTGATTGATGGTGTTGTTCATTAATGTGGGACGATTGTCAGCTTTTCCTGAATAAATATAAAAAGAAACAAAGAAATCCCCACCCTTTTCAAGCCAGAGTGAATTATTTCCTATTTTCCTTTGCTGAATTCAGGCATGTAACAGTACACTGCCCTCAAAATATACTGGAGCTTTAACCACAAAGTAGGAAATTGGACTTCGGATAGAGGAACCAAAACTTTACTTAAGTAGTAGGTACAGTAATTAAATTTTACTACTATTTATTTTCCAAAAGGAAAAAAACCAATTGTATGCCCTAAAGGCTTCTGCTTTAATACAGTACTTCAATTTTGTGCAAAAAGCTAAAAGAAATCTATTTGGTGAAGACTAAAATGACATGTGAAAAGCAGAGGCAATCACAAGCACCACGAAAGATAGGCAGAGATTCAATTTAGTACAAGGCTGCCTCTTAATTCACACTGGGGAGAAGGGGAAAAGGAGATGTGAACATTCACATATATTTAAAGTATTTAAAAGATGGGTAAGTTTTGCTGGGCCCTCAGGACCCCCAAAATACTCCCCATGATATCTTGGCTGCTCAGGAATCTTTGAGGCTTTTATCAAGTTGGACATCCTCGTTGCCTTCTCTGTATTCCCATACACCAACAATTAAAAGAGAGGGAGACGCCATAAAACCCATCCTAAACTCTGTCTTAACATTTGCCATTTTCACTGTACATTTTTTCTTCATGAGTTTTGCTCGCACTGGCACCCTTAGCTTTCTGCTTGATGGAGTCTTTCTAATCAGGTCATTGCTTTTATCGTTAGCAATAGGGTCATTGCTCAACATCTTTTTCAAATTGTACATTGCATCAGTGTGTACAAAACACAACAACAACAACAACAACGATTACAAAATCGTAACTGGGTGTGGGGGGAAAAAAAGGGGAGAGGAATGTAAATGGGTGACCAATGATTAATTCAGCAAATTATGCTTTGGCACAGATTTGCTTTAGAAGCAACATGCTAACAATAATAACATTCTCTGCAAGTGCTACATTTGTAGAGTTGAATGGCAAATTATTTTGAATACCTCTGTAAAGAACAGGAAACTGAGAACTGTGGAAAAACTGGCATTACGCCACCGATTGAAGATTCAATCTGACTGTAATAGAAGGTGATTATTGGGGACTAGCAGGCAGATGATGGATGATTTCCTCCTAAAATGACAGCTCTGCTGTGTATCAGCAATCCTCATACAGCACAAATGTACAGGTCGGCTTTTGTGGCTTTTTAATTCTTACCATTGTGGGAAATGGATTTCAAACCTGTGGCGAGCTATTTCAGGCTGGCAGGGCACATTTGGATTGTTCCTGTCTTTCTCTTTCCCCCCTTTCTCTCTTTTCTTTTTTTTTTCCCCTTTTTGCAAACCTAACGAAAGATGCTCACTGAAGTTTTCCAGCCATTTACCTCAGGCAGCCGGGGAACAAAGAGCAGAACTGCGCGGTCCTTGCTCCAGCAAGCCCCCCACTCCAACCCAGTGGGAGCACGGCTGGGAGGGCAGAGCAGGGCGAGCAGAGCCTCGTGGGAGCCTTCCCTCCCCGCCGCTGCGCCCATCCTAGGGTAGTCTGAAAATTAAAATACCCCCCAAGTATGTAATACCTTGTTTATCTGCCACCCTTATCTGCTTTGGTGAAAAACACACACACAAAGTATAATTCATGTGCTAGAATCTGATACCCTGCGCAGTGTTTTGTTTCAAAACTACTCATTAGGGTTTCCTAGAGAGCATGGGCAACCCACCGGCACGACCGGGGACCAGTACGGTTGCAACACCAACACACCTTCCATGTTTCGCTGCAGAAAAAAGGCAGTCCAGAAACTCTAACAAGGTTAGAACAAAAAATATTTTAAGTTCCTTGCATAAAGCTATAAGCTCTGTACAACCCTTTGTTTTAAAAGACAAGCTAATCAATAACACCATCTTTTATTGCTGTGCCCCTCCACGTACTCCATTAATGATCACGCAGCACTTTTAGCACATCATGAAATCATACAGAGCAGTTATAGGAAAGGCTGCCTTCGAGGAGGAAAAAGTGCCATCCAACGAAATCCAGGCAGTCTACTCCATGTCACTGGTGTCTAACGACGCCCTGGCTCCCCCATCCTCACCGTAAATTAGTATGGACATATGTTCTGGTGTCTGTCAAGACCCAATCCCGACACTCTGCCAGTCCTGCACAAAAGGACGAGGTAATCCACAAGAGCAGTAAATTCATCAATCAAATCCTGTAAGTGTCCCTTGCTGATAACACCAGCCCTTTCTCGAATTTAACAAGAAAGCGTGATCCAGGTCGGTAGGACGTCAYGGGCATGTTCCACCTACGAAAACGCTGTTGTCGATATTTCACAATGTGCTTGCCATTCTCCTGTCTGCAATCAATCGGATGCTGGACTGTGCTTATTCATTTGCTTTTAAAGATGGGGGGTTTCTACACCAAAGACCAAAAAAAAAGGCAACTACGTACAGCTGGTTAATACTGAGCCTTTTTTYCAAGTAATAAAAAAATAATCACATTTTGGCCTTTATTTAGGTCTCAGCAATGGGCAGGTAACCGATTATTAATTTTATATTTGTGTGCAATCTGCATCTTTTTTTTTTGCTTTATAAATGCAATTAGGGATGATGGAATAAAACAAGTAGGCCAAAGATGCTGCATACCAACCGTGAATTAAAAACGACGCAATTTTCTTCTCTTGTATCACAGGTTGCAGGCACTAACTTTTGCAACAAAACAAAGAATATGTTCTGCTGCTGTTTGGAATCACTGTGTTGTTGCACAAAATGATATGCCAATAGAGTAGTAGCTAGTGTTTATCGTAAAGTAGAGCAAACCATTATCAGTATGCGATGTCAATTTAAATTTTACTGGAACAGAAACCTTTTGACCCCTTCCAAACTTGATCCATTACTAGGTTTATACATGAAAGCTTAGAAGAGAATTAAATTAGAAGGAACGTTGCAAGAGAACTGTATTTGCATCTATTGCACTTAAGACTGGAGATTAGTTGACCTTTGGAAAAGGGGATTAAAGCAGTTTCACCATCAAGAGAAGACAATCTGTGTTCTTAAGGCAATCAGATTGGGAAGGGTAACAACCTCTGAAAGATGAATTGAAGTGAGGAAGAATCCATGCTAATTTGCATGGTTTACATGTCACTTACAAATGAATTTTGCAGTGATTTCTGCAAAAGGAATTGTACAGTATTTGAATTATTCCGCGAGTCCTTCAGTGCTGGCATGTAAATGTGGAAACTGTGTCCGTTTTTACAATCTAATTTTACAATAGATTAACCTCAGAAAGGGTATCAGGAGATAGTAAAGATGCTGCATACGCCTGGAACAGCAAAATGCAGTCACAAGGAAGTTTCTTCTTTTTCCATGGAGAAAAATGTCAAGAACAATAATCGCCAAATCACAGCATCGCAGAAGTGCCTGCTCCAAGATAATCCAGGGCCAGGGAAAAAATAACACCCAGACTGGAAAAGGGCCTAATATGGGGCATAAAATGAGGCTTATCACACAGGTAGCAAGCATATCTTGAAAAATATATGAAGCTGTACACATTTGCTGACAACATGGTCCTTAGTGAGTGATGGAGCAGAATTAAAAAAAAAAAAGAAAAAGGTGAAATTATGTTCTCTATTAAGTGTCATTAGCACTGTGGTTATACAGAGGGAAAGTCTGTTCTTTCCCCAGGTCAGGAGGATACCTGTTAGCTTTATTATCTATGCCATGAGATTTCACAGGAGAGGTCATCAATTAAAGCATAATCACATTCTCATTGAAAATTAATGACAAAAAAACCCATCCAAGTTGGGCTCTTCCTTACTTTCTAATAACCAGGAAAACGGAGCAGTGAATGCAGATTTCTTACAACCTTTGTGTATCTCTGCAAAGTTACAGCTCTTCAGACTCCAGTGCCATGGAAAAGCCTCTGCAAATGCCATAGGATTGATATAATTTTCTATCAACTGTATTTTAGGTTTTGGAGTATAATAGGCTCTGAAATGATCAGTGTCAATACAGTTTCCAGGCATTCATAAGAACCAAGCAATGAGGCCGCTAAATATGATCCCATCARTGCAATAAAGCGACGTTGCACTCATCATCACACAAATCAAGAAAGAACAGGGGTAAAGAGCGAGAGACATGCAGATCTCTTGGGAATCTTTGCTAAAATAAAATATCCCCATTTTCAGATATAAAGACACACACAACCAAACATGCTTAGGAAGCCATTTCCCAGCATAAAGCTATTCGTCAGCAGGCTTTTAAGAAATGTGACAGAACTTTTCGTGCTGAGTATTTATAATTTAAAGGGGTATTTTGCATTGTCTTATACGCAGATTGTGCTGTTCTATGCCCACAGTTACAACACCTCAAAAATAACATCAATAATCTGGATGACAATACAGTTTGCAACTTTGCATCATGGAAAACCTACATTCTGTCTATGAAATTTGGGTAGCTTTGTCTGAGGAAGAGAGCAGAATGTATTAGGACTATCCATCTTCTACACCTCTCAAAGCAAGATATGGGTCAGAAAAGCATTTGTTAAATGTATTTTTCCTCCTGAATGACCAAATGGCCATTGCATTGGTACCCAAGGGAGTACATAAACCAAAAAAAGCAGAAGGAGCGTAAAAGGAAACATTCATACCTTAAAGAGGAAAATACACTTCAATGGAAAAAAAAAAAAAAAATCTCAGTTTTAACAACGAAAAAAGAAGCTTACTTCATTAAGGAAGGATGCTGGGGACATGCTAACTTACAAGGTAACATTCCTATGCAAGCTGAACACAGCCGGGAATCAAGTATTTTGGGTTTGTTTAAACTTTTAACCACAGCGGTCCTGGTTTGTAAGGAGAAAACTGGCTGAGACACAAATCACTTGCTGTGCACCTGTGCGAAGGGCTGAAGCACGGAGATGCGGATCTGGCCTTGAGACCCATCTTCTTTGGAAAGCAGCTGGAGTTGTCTCACTCCAGGACATCACCCTGGACGGAGGGACAAATGCAAGGACAGCTTTCCAAGTGCTCAGGCACGACAGCTACCTCAAGCCTTCAACAATAATTCTCAATACTTTCAGTTCCCCACCTTTTCAGAAGAACTTGGCATCCAAAATGCTGAGTTTTTCTCAGGAAAACATGGGGACGACCACCTGCAGCCTAGCAGGAAACCTAGAGCAGGAATTAGCTGACATCTCCAGAGTCAAAAGTCAGAGTCCATCTCATGGCTCATCTGTTGTCCCCTTCCAGCAAAGATTCACTCATTGAAACATTCTGCAGTGAGGACATAGGCAACAGATTTAAGGAAAAAGTAAATCCTGCAATGCACAAATCACTCCAGAACCACCACTTCTTCTATTAAAATGTCTCCCATCTTTTTAAAGTGAAATTATTCAGTGCCCCTAACTTCACTTTCAAAAAATTTTAATAGAAACCGGTTGAGAGAAAAATGATAGGGAAAGGTGTTATTTTAGAAACCTAGGAAGTGATGGCTTTCTCAGTCTATTTATTAAATTGTTCTCCGAATGCTCAGAGAATTCACAAAAAGGCACTCGATCGTACTTTGCAGTACTGGCCCCTACATAAGTTTTACAGCAGCTGCAATCATACGACGAGTCCAGCTCCAGGCCAAACGAACAAATAAATAAAATAAAGATGCACCCCTAGGCTGTGTCTGACTTTTCCCATATAACTATCTCCAGGATGCCACCTCTAAAGAACCTCAACGTTCTTTTATATTCACCTGCAGAAAGCCCCTTCCTCTCCCTTGCATTAAAGATTCAGCCTGCTCACAGGGACACGCATAAGGGGTCACACACACACCCCCACACCCCCACACACACACCCCCCCCACACACACACACACTCTGTTTTATCAGTTACTGATTTACAGCTTGGTAGCACAATGGGCTTAGGCTGACACTTTCAAAGGACCTGGGAACCTCACCCCTTCAGCCTCCTTGGAAAATCACAGCAATGTCCCGAACAATAACAACACATAGTTGCTCAGGACCCAAAACCAGTTATTACACTTGGAAAATAGGCTGGGGAAAAACCAATTAAAAGCTCAGTTCAGCATCCAGGTAAAGCATCAGCAGCAAACCCAGGCTCTGTAGGTAGGTTTGTATGTCAGCTTCTTCCCATGGGAAAAAATTATAAATTTTAAGCACTGCCAACTGCCCCTTGTTTGTGGCTGATGGGTCTCAGCTGAGGGACTGGGAACTGGTATGGCGACTGTTTGCAATCCTTGCATAGCAATGCTCAGGGAGGGATCTGCAGGGGCTGGGATGGGGAGCTGTGCATGGGCTGGGGCTGAGAACCTCACACCACCACCACAGCGGTGTTGTACCATCCACGCACCTCATTCAAGCCTGCCCCAACTCCTCCTTGCTGCAGCACGCGCCAGATTCATGTAAGCCAAGGCTGATAAAACAAAATGCTGGGAAAGTATGCATCTCTGAGGTTGGACGGACAGATGGATGTTGAAAACAAAGCTTTTGTGATTTAGATTCCTCACACCGAGAGGAGCAGGCAACAATTAGAGTTGCTAAACATGAGCTAAAGGGGGTCAGTAATCCAGCTTGTATTGCAAAAAAGCCATGCCAACTTTCAAATCTGTTTTCCCTCTCTGGCAGCTTATTAATTAAGAGCCCTAAATACCAACAAAATCCCTTTTGCTAATATTAATTTGAGACCACCTGGAAGCGCGGGGCGGTTGCTCCCACAAACAAAATCCACTATTCCTCTCCCTTTCCCTCTCACTTCCTCTTCACCTCAAGACGCATTTCCAGGGCTTGCACCCGCACACCATTTCCAGCAGCACTTCAGCAGCATCCCAAGCCGAGCCCCGGCAGCTGGCGGCACAGCCCCCCCTCCGCACGCTCTGCAAATCTCTGCCAGAGATCCCTAAGGCTGCGGTTTGAGGCTAAGCACCTAGGAGATCACTTTCACTCCCAATCTGTCAGCCCATCATTCGGGATCAGCTGTGGCCCTCTTGTTAATTGTTCCCAGCTCTGAGCAACCGGGGATGGGAAACAGGCCATCGTTGATACATGACTCCCGGCTCTGGAATGCTCTTTTACCATCAGCCCTTCGGAGACTGAGTTTGTTGAGTTTAAGTCTCAGCTATTTGCCCAAGTCCGATTTTTTGGGAGAGACAGAGGTTTGACTGTTGTATTTTACCCGCGGATGGGAGCACATGAGTAGAGAGCTATCAAAAGTTATGCTCGTTGTTTTAAATATTGGTATATAGGAGTATATGGGCACATTTACATTAATTTCTGATTAAAAAGGGGAAAAAAGGATTTAGCGTTTCTAAAAAGACAACGTGCCTGGATCCACAAGGTAAACTTCCCGTGAAAGAACATTCAGTGCCTGAATTTAAACCTTTGCATATTATTCCACTGAACATCTGTTGACCATGAAACTTCAGATAACCAACATTAACATATACAGGCTGTTTATTCAAAAAAATAGATTATTGACAGGGAATCAGAAAAGCCCTTAAAGAACTACTTTTCTGTTTGGTTTTTTGATCCCAGCAACATTTAAAAGGGAAAAAAAGAAACTTTCATAACCAAGAAACATTTTTTAATGTATGAAAAATGAGACTTTTGGATTAGAAGTGGAATTCCACACGGCATTCGAGATTGCGTTATCAGTTTTGTGGCACCCTATTAATCTGTTACAATAAAATATGGGGGTTTTTTTAAAGGGAAATTGTCTTTCAAGAAAGGAAAAGCAGAAGGTCCAACCTCGACAGTAAAGCTTGTGCTTACTGAAAGTAACAGGAAGATCTGTGTCATCTGGCCATCTAATTGAAGAAAGATGCTAAACACAGTGCAGAACCGGGTATAATAAACATGATTTCTTTTCTAACTGAGTGTGGAAATGTTTTATAGATTTTTTTCCTCCTTTCTGTAGGTGTGTGTATGCCTATGTGGACATATATATCTATTTTTTATAAATATTATTTAGTACTTATATAAAGCTGTCAAAGAGCACTAACAAACCAGCAGGATTCAATTAGCTTGTGCTTTTTAAAAATGGCCCGAAATCACTGAACGCTCCAGCTCCATCCCAGCGAATTTTCCCAGTGCATAATTTCACCCTGTGCTCGAGACAGAACACGGCTTTATAAAAGAAAACCTTAAATATTAATGCATGTTTTGCTAAGGAAGTGGAAGTCGAATCAACTTCCTGATACCCCGAGTATCTAATTTCTAAAACGGTCTGACGCTGATGGTCGCAGCCCCTCCAGATGTGGGGTGAAGCGGTGCAGCGGAAGCCCAGGTTTGCAGCCCACTGCTGCGTCGGACGCAGAGCTCAGCGGACTGCATCCTCTGATAGTATATTTTTGTTAGCTGGCTGCCCGGAAACCCTCCGCTGCTCGATTTGTTTTGTGATCCTGCAAGGGCCTTCCCGGTGCTGATGACAGCCCTGAATTCAAGAGCTTGTTTGCTTTGGTGGGGTTGGGGACCAGCAAATGCCTCGCCATTTAATTTATCCTCTGCAAGAGAGGTATGGGGGCCTCGTCCTGAAGGATGGAGTCTATTTTGAGAGGTTCGCGCTGCAGCCTGTTGTTCACCACATACCAAAAAACAATGCCTTTTTGTTACCGATCCCGCCTTCTTTTATTGCTTTGTTTATTGACATTTTCGGCGCGGGACTTTTTAGGAGCATTTCCTCATATGAGGAGCAAATGTCACAAATACCAAAATTTGAGTGAGGGAAAGAGAGAAATCCCAAGAGGACTACTGATTTCATTACCTCCATTTTGGCAAAGAAATTGGAAAGGAAAACTTCCGCATTTTACTTCATTTTGTCTCCTACCCTCCTTCTACAAAAAAGTATTGGGGGAGAAACAGAGAAAAAAATGCAACGATGTTTGCTTATTCCATCCCAAAAAACCAAAAACATTTTTAGGACTTGGAGAGCAGAAGAGGTGATGTCCATAAAAAGAAAACAACAAAATAAAAACTCTCCCCTTGCCCCTTCTCCCAGTTTGGAGCTGAAACGCAGGCCACTGCTACAGGGAACAGCTTGTCTGCTCCAGAGATAATTACCAGTGCAGCAACGTCCTGGCAAATCGGCCCATGTGTCGGACTGGAGACTGGTGCACGCTGTCCTTCTTGACTTTTCACTGAACTGTGCCTCAAATTTCATGTTTTAACTCTTTTTGTGTTTACGTTCAACATTACCATATTTCACGCATGTTGCTCACAGAAGGCTGAGTCCCAGTTCTGCAAATATGTTCTCCTACCTCAGCTACACAGAAGTTACTGAACTTTTATTTAAATGGCTTTTTTTTTTTTTTTTGAGGAGTTAAAATGTGTCATTGTCTACCTAAGCATTTCTGATGGCCTTATTGTTATTACTATGCAGCGACACTTAATTTAGGAGCTCATTAAAAGGGATCAAATTCTTCTCCCCGTTTTAGCCCACTCCTCAAGCCGTGTAAAGCCGAGCCAGCTGCCTCTGCAGATGCTCAGCCACCCATCACACCGAACAGCCACCATCACAGCAAGAGGCACCACATTTTGGGGAGCACGTGATCTATCCAGGGCCTATCCTATCTACCAGATGAATGCTGGGTGTGAATGGGTGGCAGGAAAAGCTGCTGCAAGAAGAACTCAGGGCAAAAAGTTTCACAGCTCACGTCTACTTTTGTTCAGCCCTGTGGAGTGTAGAGCGGAACATCCCTCCCTATTCCTCCATAGCGTTTAACTTTGCAAGATCTGGACCTCTGTGTCTGTAGCTATCTTCCCATCTCACTTGCAGGGGCACTATTCTTTTGCTTGGCAGGAAAGGTAGTAATCAGCTTAAAAATGTACTCCATATTCATACGTCTTGCTCCATAAATACTTAGGAGTGAATTCCTCCTCTGGTTTCCAGAACCCCAAAAGAGAAATAGTGACTGCTCTTTCAATAACACAGGTTGGATTTTGTCACGTTGCAATCTCTAAAAACGACATGGTTCCAGCCGGTTAAAAGTCAATACATGAAATGACACAGCAGTACATGGCATGACAACAGAATCCAATTTARCACAATGTAACATATCAGAAATGTAATTTTTTCCCTTTTCAGATTGGCTGTCTGCTGGCATTTCAAGCATCAAATAGCCAACAAAAATGTTTTTAGATCTGGGAGCTGTTCCATTAGCATTGTCTGCAGCGCTTCGATAGCCGCTCGCCGCGGCGTTCCTGCTATTGACTACATCAAGCATATGTGCATGTGTTCGCTGCTAATATCAGTTTCAATTTCCCAAAGAGAAAAGAAGCTTTTTCCAAACTTTTGTTCTTTTTCATTGCAACATATAAAGTAAATCTGTTTAGTATTTTACTTATATGGTTTAAATAGACTAGATTTGAACAAGCTGTTCATATTCCCAGCTAATAAACTGATTTAAACTGTAGTGAGTGCAGTCCAGAACACATGCATCTACGGAAGTCACTGATTAACAAGATAACATATGAACAAACCACATTTTTCAGATATTTATTCAAGTGCCTTCCTAAAACTATTTAGCATCCAGCATGTGGAAAAATATGGATTTACGTGGAACTACAGACGCAGGAAAACAGGCTATTCTTGCTTATCACTAAAACAGTACAGTAAAATTAGTGAAGTACAATAGAAAATCCACCTGACCACCGAGGCAAAAAGGCTTTTGCTCATTTACTAAATCCACAGATCAAACAAGGACAAGAAGAACTGAATTTTCAGAGAGTCTCCCAACCCATACCCATAGCGAACGGGTAAATCTGTACACACTTACATACAGACGCAGCCTGATCTTTGCAGCCTTTTCCTCAGCTTGGCCCTCACTAACTCAAATGGGGTATTTATTGAACGTAAAATTGAGAGAAAGGTACTGTGTGTGTTTTGGAAGAATTTGGAGTATTTCCTGGACTACTGCATACAACATCAGAAAGGTACATTGATTGGCACAACATTTCAAAAAAAAAGACTTTAGAAAGTAAAGGAGACAGGACTAAACACACGGCTCTTGGCAGCATCATTTCGTACGCTAGTCTTGTCCGTCGGACCTCACCGGGCTTACACCCATGTAAGTGATGATGGTTTCGAGTGGGGTGAAGAAGAGAAAAATCTGAGTAATATTCTTAGCCCTGCGTAACCACTTAAAGACAGACTTGCATTCCTTAGACCAAAATAATTATACTTCTACTGCTCCAAAAATGCACTTTATTAAAAACTCATTAGGGCCCATTCATTTATATTTACCTAATTCTCCTACAAAAGCATTAATCTTTGCACAATTCCTCCAAGCATTTACCTGACGAATATTTAAAACAGGAGATGTCCTGTGACCATAAATGTCCCCTTTATTTGTGTTATATAACTAATTAATATCTCAGACTTCCTGCGCGTATCTGGATAACAGTACTGTAAATATAAATGAAAAATAAGTAGTAATTTATGAAATCYGATTTGCATTTTCAAATATAAAATGTGCAAAATCCAACTAATTAGCAAGAGTGAAGGCCAAGGTGTTTCTATAGCAACTATAAAAATGCTTTAAAAATGTTTTATATTAGGCTCATTAATGTTTGTGTTCCTCACTTGTTTTGTGGGCATTCCCTCAGACACAGATTCAGCTTTGCTGTTAAGTTCTGATTGCTGAGTATCATTTAATACGTTTGGCAGAGCTCTGGTACTGCTTCTTTATGCTGACATTTCTGTCACAGGCTTAAAAAAATATTTGGTGTGCAGTACAAAAAATTATAATAATAATTAGAACGGGATCCACTGGCACAGGAAAAATAACCCAACCAAACTGCCAGAGAACAGAAAACGATGAAAAACGACCCCTGAACACGTCCTCTTTCTCCCTTCTTCAAATTTACCCTTTTAAATCTGACCTGCTACATGTTGTAGACGGACAGACAGCAAAGTTTCTGACAGCTTCCCCCCCGGGCCGGTGCCAGTGCTATTCCTAGCTCAGCGCACAGCATCACCCAGCTCAAAGGCCACGCTCAGGAATTCTGATTTTCCCTTCCTAACCGCCCCCCCCCCACTCCTGTGCAACTTTCTTGCTTAGTAAATTGAAATCGAGACTCTCATTTCCATCCGCAGTGTATACAGCTACCCCGGCAGATTGATTTCTGCAAGAGAGCAAACGGCAATGCTTAAAAGGTAGCAAGATCTACTGTACCACCGACGGCCTTACTCAGCCGATACCTGCCGGCTGCCGCAGCCTGCGAGAGGTAGAAAGGTGACAAATGTCCTCATAAAGCTGGGAGAGGGTGGACGGGAGCAAGTCATTCTTCTTTGGTTTAATTACTGAAAATCATTTGAAACCTAGGAGAAGCCCATCACTTCTGCGCGGGTTATTTGAATGCAAAATAAACTTAGGCTGAACGGCATAGAGAGAGGCCACCAAATAGCATTTATTTCCAAGCTGGCTTTAATCAAATGCTAATTCTCAGCCCCTCTGCTGAGTATTAGTAATATTTTATGAAAAAGTACACAACATTAGGTCTAAATTATCACAAACAATTGAGATATTCTTGAAGTACTGCAGTGTTGACAAAAAAGCATGCACAGTGGCTGCTCGCAGTTGTGGGCATTAATTTCTAATGCCACGTGTGTGATCCCTATAACAGTTTAATACCATTAGACTGCATTGCAACGTTAAATGGCCTTAATGGACCCTATAGTGGTTTTCGATTACGGATACTGGGAGAGGTCTAGTCCGCTAGGTACTGCTGCTAGTTGTAAAATACTTGCATTTTATACACTGAGGGCATTAAAATTAGTGTCTTTAGTTAACTTCCCAACTGGCCCATCCGGGGGGTGCTCACCAGAGTACCCTGCATTTTAAAAAGGGCCTTTTTCTACAGCTCTGTTTCAGTTGGTTACAGCACGAGGCAGAATATTGCGACGCTGAAAGGCGTCTGATCTGCATATTACGCTTGCAACAAAGCCCCCGTTTCTTCAAAAAACTTGTTAACACAAATCTCCTCAAAGGCTTTATTTTGATAGTTCCTGAATGGTGTTGTCACGCAGCTCAGTTAAAGGCTGCAGAACCAGCAGCAAAACACGCTTCAGCGGCTGGCGATGCCGCCGCTCCCCAGCTCCCACCACTTCCCGCAGGATGAGCTCTGAGTGACCAGCTGCTTTCCCAAATTTGACACCAGGCATACGGAGGAAAGTCAGGCCTGGGGGTAACGAGCTGGGGCGAGCTCCAGTGAGCAATCAATTAGGAGCAGCAGCTCTCCCTCCGCACCGAGACCGCAGCCATTCCCACCGCCCAGCCGCCACTCTGAGTATTTTGCATGCAATAAAACTTGTGGGGAACCAACTCAAGTGAAACTCTTTAAGATATATGATGAGGATTAGCCGTAAAACACTAATTAAGGATGGGCTGAGGAATTAATGGGAACCTACAAGGCTCTGCATTTTATTTCCCCATCTAAAAGCGTTGCTGCTCTCCATTTAATGAAAAGAGAAGTTGACCAAATGGATTTGGGTTTTTTTCCCTGTTTTTTTTTTATTATTATTTTTTCCTTAGCTTATTTTGCAAGGGCAGGTCATTAAAGAAGGAACACAGCCAGAAAAATCTCTTAGTGAAGGCTCATTACATTTTTCAAGCACAAATAAAGTGTCCCTTTAAAAGGAAATCCAGTTACTCTGAAACATTTGTCGCTTTACTTCAGTGCATGTGAAATGAATACAGGGCCCAATGCTGCCCTCAGCTTCTGTAATTTCCTAGCAGCTAGACGCTCAGAGACAGCACTATGTAAAAATATGTACATTGTTTAATTTATTGCAGTACGTTACCATTTTTCTCATGAAAACAAACAAACAAAAAAATTCTAGCAGCTGGTTCCAATACCGCCCACTTTGTTTAAATTTATAGCGAAAACTAGCAGCATCATTAAAAACAAACATATTGCTCCCCTCCAAGCATCCTATAGCGCAGCTCACAGAGAGATGTGTAACTTTTGTGAGAGGTCCAGGAGACACCGGCCAGTTTGGAGCTCAGATCTGAACCTCCAGCTAGGTTTTCCAGGACAGAAATAACTAGAATTTTATTCATCGAAATAGTTTTCTGGAAAAGAACGTTTTGGATAGAAAAGAACATCTTAACAGAAAATTTTCCATTTGCTGAAATGTTCCAATTTTCTGCTGAAAACTAACAATGAATCCTGTAATTGGGTTTGGGAAGCCAGCGCGCTGAGGGCTGCCCTCCACTGCCTCTCCCTGCTCCGCTGTCCTTCCTTTCCCGCAGTGAGGAGGGGAGGACCGGAGGACGAGAGGACGGATGGAGGAGGGAGAGAAGGGAAGCAAATGAAAACAAACATATTTTTTGTTTTCAGTTCCCTCCTCCAAACTGATAAATGATGTGAACGTTTTCCAATGCTCTTCCAGTTGAGCTATTAATCAGATGTCTTGGAACGAGGCAGATCCTCAGGCTCCTTCATGGAGGAAATAAATACGATCTTTACCTCATTCTTTCCTTACTGAAACTCCCTCCCACCGAACCAATCTCCCTGGGCAAAAGGAAAGAGATGGCTTGCACAACATGTTTTGGGATGGGGACAGTATTTTCCTACAGCTGCAAAAGTACCCACCATTCTGCAAGGGTACGATGGCAGGGAGATGGCCACCAATGGGGACAACCTATGGGCTGCCTGCAGCCTCGTGGTCCCAGCAAACGGCAGATGAGATCCAACCATCGCCTGCCTGCTGGCAAACCCAGCAGCCTAAAAGCCGTTTCAAGACTCATTACATCTTTTCTTAGTGTTTCTCAACCTGACGTTTGTCTGCTGGTGGTCTGCAAGTGACTGCGAGAGGACTGACAGAGGGTTTTCAGAAAAATAAAAATTATTTGGATGCTTTCGTGGGCATGCTGATGAGCAAACAGAATGGGGAAAAGCAAAAGCAAAGACAAACATTCAAAGTTTAGCCCAGTTGGTACTTGGCTATAAATAAAAACATTTTGGCAACAATTCATAGGATGGTCCTTTGGACTAATATTTTTTCCAGATAAGACAGGTGGAGCTACAACTAAAAAGGTTGAGGACCAGTACTTAAAAAGGCAAAATAATCTGCTCTCAATCTCTTTACATTGGTTATAAACAAAACAACAAATCCATGAACTTCCCAATAGAAGGGGTAACTTGCTGACTGCATTTGCAATAGAAAGCTAGATCACCCCAAGAGCAGCTTGTGAGACCTGCCAGCAATTTTACTAAAATCAAAATGCCCACTGAGATCACAGCTAAGCATTTTTTGCAGTCCAGTGGTTCTCACCTGCAAATGCTGCTTCAGCCTTAACTTTATACAAGGCAATACTGATCTCCTTGGAATAACTGAGCTCACAGAAACCATGCCTAAAGATGAAGGACAGTGTGCATGTAAAGACTTGCAAAACTCAAGCTTGACTTATAAAACAGGTAGAATATTCCTAAGGAAGAAAAAAAGCTTTAAAACTCCTTCCTTAATAATGTTTTAGCAAGCCAAAATTAAGACAAATGCTGGAAACTCCTAGAAATAATAACATGTCATAAGAGCTTCAAGTTCTACCTTTTTCTTTTTAAAAAAAATCAGATATGAATTCCAAAGTAATTCAGATACAAAAAAGACTGAAGCTCAAATCATCTCAGAGGACAATGTCAAAACATGGCTCATATCTAACTCCAGGTGCTTTGCTCCTGTTCCTGGGATTCTCTTATTTAATTACTTAGTCCATGTATGCATTTATTCACTCATTTGCATCCCTCCATTTATATTTAGAACACTTAGGGGATTCAAGTACATAATTTTTTTTTTTCCAAATATCTGTGGGAAATAGGGGGATTCAGCTTTGCTACAGCATCACGCACTGTGTGGAGTTAGCCAGATCACCAGCACAAAAGAAACAACGTGGTATTATCCTGCTTCGAATTTCTCCAACTGCTTTGCTCCCAAGTTATGACTTTAGTTTCCCCCTTGATATGCCATCCTTTATTTATTACAGCATATTTATCCGGGTTTTTTTTATTATTATTGTTGGCCTGCTTTTACTTCTTCTTTAACCTTATTAACCCTTGCTAGTATTTGACAGCTTAACACCCTCCATTACTCTGCAACATTCGCTATAAGAACTGACATGGAACTAATAGCAGCCTTTTTATATCCAATCTACGAGGTCACATGAAACTGCCCTTGTCTGAACCCTGCAAGATTTCCTATAGGTGGTTCTCCTTTTCTGTGGATTTTCTACTTAATATGTCTCTACAGGTCTGTCTGAATGTAAAAAATGGAATCAGATTCCTGCTAACTTTAGTTACTGACAATGTACACCTTAGAATAGGAGTAAGTTTTCCCTTTAGTGAAAGCTCCCAGTAATGTGATTTGAAACAACTTTGTGATATTCTTTTCAAGCATTATGTATCACTTTTTAATGGCATACCCACAGATCTTCCATTTGAAGGGATCTTTGATTTTCCCAGCAAAGTGCCAGAATGGCATGGTCACATCCATCCCCCGAACCTCAGCTCTGAGTGTAAGTAGGACATTAAAGCGATAGCATGATAAGGTTGAGGTGTCTAGCTCAGTTGTTCAGCATGGGTTGATTAAATGTAATTAATTTAGGTCTCTGACTTCAGGGGACACCCATCACGCTGCACTGTACAATACCAAGCTGTTGTTTATCCTCATGACTGGATCTGCTGGAGCTTTCCCCCAGCCTGTGTAGTTGGCTCTGCACTGAAATCCACGACAAGATTCTTCAAATGCAAAAGGATGTAGTCAATATACCGTCAAAACAACTGAAGTACTGTATGGCTCGACAGCAGCCAAGAGAGGAAAAACGAATCGCTGGGATAGGATTGCTCAGAAGAGATGCAATGAGRACACCAGTTACTTCCCTAGGTTTTTCCTAATGGGACCTGAGCAGCAGGAAAGAAGGCTTTTTTTCATGCGTTTATCCTTTGCAGGCATGAGAAATTAACTTTTGCTAAATGGAAAAGCAAAGCACAATGAGATCTATATAGCTGAGCAAAGAAATACATGGAGGACAAATTGAAATTTAGGAGAATAGGTTTTAACAACCTTTCTTGCAGATGTAATACCTGCTTAGATTAGTCTGCGATTATCTATTTTAAAATTAAAAAAGTCTTCCTTCTGTGCAAATCCATCATCCTTATTATTGCTATTCCAAGTGCAGCAAAGACCCTGGGAACTAAATTCTTCACTTGAAACTTCTTTGGGGAACAGTTCTTAGTTGAGAAGTCCACTGTTTCCCCCACCCAATTTCAATTTAATAGCATCTAGAGTGATACAGTGGGAAGAGACAGACATCTGGTAGAGCTAACTAGTCATTTGCTGGTTCTGTGAAAGTTTGTGCTTCCCAGTCAGTGTCACACATGAGAAATACAGATGGTCCCAAGTTAGAAAAAAAGAAGTGTTGAAACATATACAAATGTTATGAGGACTTCAAGTGTAAAATGTTAACCAGCTGTGAATGTGACATCTCTAGTTTTACTAAATCTACTGAGATACATCATTACTGCACATGAAATCTATATATTTTCTGTACTGATGGCAATTCCCTGTTCTCCATTTGCTTCTAGTTTTGGGCGAAAACCATCCAGATAAGAATATTAAAAAGATAAGAGTCCAAAAAGAGAAAGAAAAGTGGTCTCCATTTCTAAGGGTTTTTTTGTAACTGGCCCAATAATGTCCCGTGTTATAAGCTGACTATTTACTGGGGGGAGGGTAGAAGTCAAAAACATCTAGAGTTAAAAATAATACATAAACGTTAAAACAAAATCAAAAGGTTACTAACTCACGCAAAGTCCTAGAGATTTAGAGTCATCCATTCTATATACAGTTCAGCAATGCATGGAATGCAATAAGACATTTAAACCACAACACAGCAGTGATCTTGCCCTGTTGCTGGCAGTATCAGTTGTTTCCCACACAAGGGCCTAAATCTGACCCTTTTATGAAACTTTTACTTTTGCAAAAATAGAACAGTTGGGAAATCTTGGGCACTTCTAGTTAAATTGCAAACAAAATAACCCTCTCTCTGCTGCTGCTTAAGCTCTAGATAATCATCACATATCAAGACAATTACTTTTTCCCCCCATATGAGTTGTTTTGACAGAGCTTTTCAAATGTTATGTACAATGCAACCTAAAAGGAAAAGAAAATGTATATTTCAGGATGCATTAAAGTGTAGGAGGGGGAGGAGAGACAGGGAAGGAGATGGGTTCCCCTCCCTTTTCCTTGGACAAAAGCTCCGAATTGCCACATCTACCTTTGGCATCTCACACCGGTGCGCAGCATCGTGATTGACACAGGCCAAAGAAATCACCTGTGAAACAACAGACAGCTGCATGGCGACCTGCGCGGGGGAAAAGCAGCTATAGGGAGTCGCTGGCTGCATACCCTRCGTGCGTGGTACATTCCCTATCTCGCCTCATCCCATCAAGGGCCTCCTGGGAGAAGGGAAATGGAAAGGATGTGGTATCTCAGGGCGGCGTTGGCAGGGTAGGAGCACTCTGCGGGAAGGTAGGAGAGCTCCTCTCAGCCCTTCCACCCCCTGCTCCACTCTGCTCGGCTGTAAAGATGCTCCCTCCCCAGGAGCAGGTCACAGTGAGGTGGGGAGCTGCTTTGGGATTTTTTTTTGCTTGTTTGGTTGGTTTTGCTAGGAGTGGAGCAGTGCTGGAAGAAATTCAGATTCCCTGCGCCCCTTCCTAAAATGTAACTGGGAGCAGGGACCAGCCTCTCTCGCCCTCATCCGCTGGCAGGCTTTTCTATTTTTGCCTTTCCCCCCCCCCCCCCGAGAAGGCAGGCAAAACCAAAAAGAAGCACCAGTTTTAATATAGACTGGCAAAATATTATACTTCTCGGTAGAGTTTTATGCCCACCTTAGATGAGCATGGGTGACTGCAGACCACAGACCCCTGAGCCAGGACCAGGACATCACCACTTCGGAGCTAGTGATGAGCACGAGGGTAGGAGAGTTCCTAGAGTGAACAAAATTGGGGGCTTCAATTGAGATGTAAACCTCCTTTCTTCAGAGGACAGAGCTGCTGTTTTAGGATCCTCTTACTAATAGATTGTTTGCCTATTATTATGGACTTTATTATGATATTAGCTTGCTTTAAAATGTTATTTGTATAATTAGCTTTCCAAATGAGACCATTCAGCTAACATATTTCTTTCAACACCCACAGCAGAATTATCCTGAGATGCCATCATAAACTTTTTTGAATCGTTTTCCTAGTGATTTGTGCATCCCAGCTAGGAAGTTTTTACCCGAACAAAGGGATGGTAGCACAGGAAGAAGTGAATTTGTCTTTTTCTATCAGAGACAGAAAGATGCATTTCTCAATCCTTCTCTCAGTGAAGTGGGAGGGCAACATYAAAATTATACCAGTTAACAGCGGAAAAACACATTAGGACATCCTTAGAGGAATAAACCCCTTTAATAAACTGGGTGTAAAGCAGTGGCATAAACACATCAGGCAGAATTTGTGCGCCCAAAGTTTAGCCAAAGGCCAAATTTGTGCAGGTGTTTAGGCACCTAAAGGCAGGGATGAATGCCTGCCAGCGCGCTCCCACCTCTAGCAGCCACTTTGAAAGCCCCATCAGCACTACCAGCTGCTAAATCCCTCCCCAAGCTTCGCCCGTGGACTCAGCTCCTGCCAAGAGTTACCAGCTGGGCTTAGCACAGGGAATAACCCTCACTGAATTAAACAGCCCAACAGGACTCGGTTGTTGCTGATGAGCCCTCGTGGACACCCACCCCTCTGAGCCGAAGCGCCCCGTTCTCCGCTCCCCGAGACCGAGGTGCTGCTCACAGCCGCTCCTGCCCGACAGGCAGATAAATTGACTTCCCTGCAGTTCATTGCGCGCAGGCACTTTAGCAGGCACGTTATAAATTGAATGTCCGTATGGATGCAAAATTATCTCTCCGCTGCAGCCGTGCCTTGCTCTGGGTTGGGATCTGTGCCCGGGTASCCCCCCCCACTGCCCCTTCCCAGCACTGGTGACCCCAGGCACGGTCTGGGACACACTGCGAGGTCTCCGAGTGGAAGGGTCTGAAATGCTGTTAAATACTATCGCTATCACTCCATGCTCAGGACTCAGGAAGTTGGCCACCTGGGTAAATGTTAGAGGATCTTGTACATATTATATCCCCATTATTTTCTGACAGACTTTTCCTTCCATTATGCGATACAGGAAAAGAGGTTTAGTGTTATAACACCAAGAACATGGTTTTCGAGCTCCTGCTAACTATAAGCCCAGATCCTGGATACAGACACGCAGCTATCAACAAACACAAGGTAGCACTGAGACCACATTAGGTTTTTCCTTTACATTTCATTTAAAAAAAAAAAAAAAGGMAAAAAAAAAAAAAAGCTTCACATAGTTTCCTCCTCTTGACCTAACACAAATTCCATCAAACTTCAAAAACAATACTTTGAGATGCTGGAGGATGCAGGCCGGAAACTGAGGAAAGACTTTACACAAAGTTAGGAAATCTTTTTTGGAGGGAATACTTCAAGCTACTGAACAATTTTATCTAGATGACTAGATCTTATGGTAAATGAGTATATAATTAAATTTAAGAGCTACGCTATTGTGTTTGAGGTATATCAGCTCATCAACAAAAGAAGGACTGTTTAGCTATGCTAAAAGCGATATGTAAATACCATCCTCTGATAAATAATTGATTATTGCCTTAATGTTTGACAAAGCCATAAAATGCCCTGCAGATTATGTCCAAAACATTTTAAGGTGATGTGAAATCATTTTTATTGTAATGACAGTGAGCTGTCCATGGTTGACTGGTTTAAATTTTATCTTTTCATGTTAGGAAAGGTTTCTGTTTTCTTTGAGAATTTAATTATCAGAGGGTGTTTAATATGATAGGAAGATTTATGGCCTTCAGGAGCTATCCAAAAATAGTGCTATAAAAATGGACTTAGATCCCATCACAAGCAATAAAGCTGTTATGCAGACTTGATGCTTGCAGTGAAAACTTTGCCTATGAATATATTTCACCATCGTGCATAAAAGTTCACTTTGGAGGGTTTTGAATTTTGACCCTGAAATGTGACCCGAACTACGGGGTGAGGAAAAAAAAAAAGCTTCACAAAAGAAAGCCAAGCAATGTAGTACGGATGCGTTAGTGTTTATTTTGGAAAATGCTCTTCACTATCCATAAATATTTCTTTTAACTTGTTGCCATTAAGATGCAGCAGGGACTAAGTTTTCCAGGAGGAGATAAAAAGAACAACAAAGATACACTCCTATTGTGTAATAATCAGTCCACATTTCAATGAATAAGTAATATTTCTCACAAGCCAAAGTTAGATAGTGGATTTATTTAACCTCTAAGGGTCAGGTAATAAATACTAAGTGAATTATTCAGACCAATGGCTAATCAATACAATTCAGTGATATATTTTTTGTGTTTCATAAAAGGTTGTACACTAAAGGCAGTGAGCAATTATGGAAATTGGGCCCGAGCGGCACTCAATTCTTCTCTTACTTGAAACCCCAGCACCACTACCTTGACAGCAAATCGATTAGTGTGCTAGTGAAGCAGCTCAGCAACCTCTGACCCCTTCCAGCTCTGTCCAACAGCCTGGAGAGTATTTTATATTTATTTTATTGAATTAACCCCCTCTTGCCTGCACACTGTTTTACACATACAGTAATGCGGTAGGAGAAGAACGACAGGCTTCTTTCATTTAAATGCTTCTCTGTAGGTCTGAGTAAGGYAAACCTAACAGACTCCTTTGTTCTAGCTTCAAAACACCGATTTTTGCCACAGCATAGGATTTTCAAGTCCATCCCAAAACTAACATAATTAACAGGATGCAAAGAATGTCCTAAGTGTACCCCAGGCGTTGAATCACTCCTATTCATGCCTGCCTTTGCGCACGGCTACCAACTTTATACTATGCTCAAGTCACTGTTTTGCACCAAAAATAAAAGCTCCTCAATAAAAGTGAGTTAATATTGCTATAGGTACAATATCCTGTTTTACACAGTGTAAGGGAGAACACTAGAGATTAACAGCATTTTCCACCAGGAAATTAAAACTAACATAAAGCCACATAAAGCGCCTTTCCTGGACATTTAACTCTATAGGCACTACTCCTGTACCCTTTGCCCACCGAAGCCCTGTCTGATCCCAGTGGCAGCTTGCGAATATTCGAGGCAATGCAGGCAAAGACAATTTTAGGTCTAAGACCTGCAGGCTTTTCCTTTGCACCATGCAAAGGGTTCAGCACAGGCACTTTTGGCGGTGCYGTGGACCAGGAGCCCTCACCCAGCTATGGCCACCAAGGTGTGAGCTCTCCATTACCTCCTGCCCAGACTTGCAAGTGGAAATATAAGCCCTGCAAAGAAAAGCATCTTCCTTGCCCAACAAGCATTTGCTTAATACCTCAACTACCTCATGTCCCTGCTATATACATCATCAACAGGCTTTGAAAATGATGCACTACCTCCTTTTCCAAAAAAACTAGCAGAAGCACACAGAAAAGGTGCTGCAACAACTGCCATCTTACCCAACCTCAAGCACAGGAATAAAAACATGACTTTCTGTGCCTTTAGCTGGAAACATGAGTGCTGCAGCCCCACGGAGGGCCCTGTGTAAGGTATCCTACCCAAAGGACGAGTCTGTTTACTTTTCCAACAATATCTATAGGAATAAGCAGGACTTGCAGCTATTCATGTACTCTCCATATCACATATAACCAACTTCCCTGGTTCTAGGGAATTTATTCCCAATTTACACTGGCAGAGTTGAGAGAAGATTCAGACCCCAAAATTCCTAAATCCAACCATTACTGTTGCAATACTAAAAAGATTTAAACAACAGATAAATACTCTAAGGCTTGCAAGTATTGCATCCCATTTGTATTATGAACTGTGAGCTAAAAAATATAATAGCAAGTTGTATGCAAATAACAGAAGGAGAGATTTCTCAGGGAGCAATCAATCAAAAAAAAAAAAAAAAAAAAAAAAAAAAAAAAAAGTTCCCATTGAGGCTAACGGGAACCAGATTAGAT
>JAYKAV010003155.1:626106-676752 GCA_035582835.1 Phoebastria nigripes | reverse complement strand
TTATGAACTGTGAGCTAAAAAATATAATAGCAAGAGCGTTGCGAAGGAAAAGAGGGTAGATCTCGGTGGGCGCAATAAAAAAAAAAAAAAAAGTGAAGACATGATGCTGTTCCCATTGAGGCTAACGGGAACCAGATTAGATTTCCACTGTAGCTGGTCTGTTCCACTCCAACCAATGATAATCAAAGCAAAAATGGCATTTAGTAAGAGTCCAGAAGCTCGTGTGCTCTGTCTACAGGTCATATTCTGTCACTTCAAGGCTGAATAAAGCCTGCATGCATAGCAAGCTACATCACTTCTAATAAGACTATTCACGGAAAAAGGGACCACTCAAAGTTCACCACATCTGACCATAAGCAGATACACAGCACAGGCTTGAGCAGTGTATTTTATAAAACCCTTACACGCTTTCGTATAATACTGCATTGAGTTCTGAATTATTCTTTTCGTCTCTTTTCCTCTCAGAATCCATACAAAAGTGATTACTTCAGTCATTTTTCAATATTACTTTCATTCCTGGAAAATGCATTTTCAAAAGTTATTTATTTTTCACAGCATGTCATGTTGTTATATTATACTAGTTAAAATAAAACCACTGTAGACTTCGGCATGCATTTATGTTTCTCTTCCAATGGTATGATGTAGGATTTCCAGTTTTTATGCTGAATGTATTCTACATATTACATTATCAATCCTTTATCTTAGGTTTGGTGTAGATTTAAAAAACAAGCTGTTAAATCAAGTTACTAAAGTAATTGAGCTATAAAACTGCTTTCTTATTTATAATCACCATTTCCTTCCCAAAAAGAGTTTTTAAAGATCAGCTGTGGTTTCTGTTATGCAATTTTTTTAAACAACTTTATGCCACTGATTCCACTTAAAACCTAATTAAAATAGTGGGGAAAATGTATGTTTCCTACACGGAGTCAGGCTTTATTAGCACGTTGCAGGCTGCAGGCTGGGACCACCCCTCAGCCCCGGCACGCGGGTGAGCCTCCTCTGGGCCCTAGCTGCAAACTGGGGTACAGTCTGGGGCTGGGCAGCCCGGGGTCTCTGCTCGCCTCTTCTCCCTGCCCCAAAATTCACCCTAGGAACCCTTTTCCAAAGGTTTAGTTCTGTTTGAGTTTCTTAATATCTAATCCTGGGTAATGCTGGAATGCAGAAGAATGTTATTTCTGAGTGGAAGAGGGTCTGAAACAGAATTTATTTAAAGATCAATCCTTTGCCTGCCCAGCTGATAGACAGCAGTAACCATCCTGCCACTTCCCAGTGGCAACCTCTTTGCAACCGATTCTGTTAAACATCATGAAAATGACTGTTTATCCAGCTGTTTGCCCCCAAAAAATAAATTCCTCTGGCTCCATGGGGTGCTACCTAAGCAAAGCACGATGGCATGGCTGCCCTGGCCCAGACTTTCCGGAGGGGGGGACGTGGCAGGAGCTTGGGGACCCCTTGCCCCGCTGCGGGATCGCTGCCCACCGCGCTGCTGGGATGAGCTGCCTCGGCCACGGCACCCAAAGCCTGGGTGCCACTGCCCATAAACACAAAACCAGTTGAAAATCCCACGCCCCCGGGGCCATGATTTCTTCAGAGTGGGCAAAAAGGGAGAAACGCAGCTGGTTGCGTAGGGAAATGCCAGAAGAGGGAAATCCAGCCCAAAGGTGGCCAGCGGAGGGTAAGACACGGCGTTAATGTGGACCAACGGGAGCTGTGGGATGGTTTTGAGGCAGCCGAGGATCCCACATCGCTGCATTATGACACATCTTACACGCTGCGGTCCTGCTCCAAGCTCGTGTCCCCCCTCCAGCCGAAATCTCTGCACGACCCTGCCGGTCCCCGTGTCACCCCCAGGCAGAGCAGCAAGCCTGCCCTAAACCATCGATAAAACGTGGCTGTGCTATAAAGGCTCATCCTCCCAAAAAGCGCATTACCAGGCACTAGAGCAGCCGAATACCTGTAGGAAATCCTGCTCTCATTGCGGTGTGGCTGAATTAGAGGCAGGGAAAAAAAAAGGAAAAGCTTAAATATTTAATAAACAGTTCCACAAAAACTCTGAGTGCAGCTCTGAAATGACTATCTGCTCTACACCCACAGAGGTGGCTGGGGAAATGGCTGAGGGCCAGATGACAGGGGACTTTTTTTCTGAAATAGCACTGGCAGAGGCCGATCAGGAAATCTTTCAGAATTGCTTTAATCTTTCATTTTAGTTTGGTCTCTGGCCACACAAGTGCGTCCAGCCCTCAGAGACCCTGGAGGTCACTATCTGTGAGTTTTTAAAAACAGGAAAGCCATTACAGAAAAATCAGAAGAGCAAGGGAAAAAAGTCCTCGCTGTAAATATGTACATTTTTAATACAACAGAATGGTAGTTACGTTTTTTGTTCTGCTATTGCTTTTAACTAAAAAGGAAGGGAACCTGGAATGTTATAAACACCTCGGAGTTTTTAGCTCTCTGCCAAAGAATTTATCCATTAAACGCAACATGAACTATAAATCTGAATTTCAGATCCTGCTCACAGCATATGAATCTATTCTCCCCTTTGATATGCATGTGAAGTTCTCATTGACACTAATGGGAGTTACACGTGCTTATTACGGGATAACTAGACCTCTCAGTGTGAATATATACTTCTAGACAGACAGCTCTRTGTAAGTTTTAAAAAAAAAAAAAAAGAGAAGAAGAAGATACCAGTGGGGGGAAAAAATCCATTATGGCTGTTTTGCAAACAAAAGTACCATTCTGTGCATTTTTGATCAGCAGGCAGCTTTGAAAAAATAGACATCTACAGAAACACGCATAGGTATGCAATTGCATACATGTACATCGTCCTTCCAGCATGCGGGGATGCATTCAAAGACGTGCACGAGCACGCGTGTACTTGTGAGGAAGAGTCTTTGCTCAGTTCCCCCAAGGTTCAGTGCCAGTCCCAGCCTCTGAGCTAGTGTAAATCAGCYCAGCGCCGTGATTTCCACTGAACTGCCCAATTTACACCAGCTGAGCGGGTGACACGGGGTCTACGGGAGTGCTGAAAGCCCCAGGTCTCTCCTACGGGGTCTGTGTAAAGTAGCTGCTGCACTGAATGCTAATGGGTACGGGAGCGCAGAGCACTGGTATCGGGGAGTTATTTCTTTTATGGGAACATTTCTTTAGATGTGTATTTCATTTTTTAGCTTGCTGGCTAGAGGTGTTCCCAGGGACAGCAAATAGAGAGGGAGAGTCATGTTAAATTCATAAACATATACTGTAGAAAGTAAGTGAGCATATAAGGATGTGGTGGGTTGACCCTGGCTGGAYGCCAGGTGCCCACCAAAGCTGCTCTGTCACTCCCCTCCTCAGCTGGTCGGGGAGGGAAAATATAACGAAAGGCTCGTGGGTCGAGATAAGGACAGGGAGATCACTCACCCGTTCCCCTCACGGGCAAAACAGACTCRACTTGGGGAAAAATTAATTTCATTTATTACCAATCAAATCAGAGTAGGATAATGAGAAATAAAAACTAAATCTTAAAACACCTTCCCTTCCCCCCACCCCTCCCTTCTTCCCAGGCTCAACTTCACTCCCAATTTTCTCTCCCTCCTCCCCTCCAGCAGCGCAGGGGGACGGGGAATGGGGGTTGTGGTCAGTTCACCACACGTTGCCTCTGCTGCTCCTTCCTCCTCGGGGGGAGGACTCCTCACACTCCTCCCTGCTCCAGCGTGGGGTTCCTCCCACGGGAGACAGTCCTCCACGAACTTCTCCAGCGTGAGTCCTTCCCACGGGCTGCAGTTCTTCACGAACTGCTCCAGCGTGGGTCGCCAATGGGGCCACAAGTCCTGCCAGCAAACCTGCTCCAGCGTGGGCTCCTCTCTCCATGGGGCCACAGGTCCTGCCAGGAGCCAGCTCCAGCACGGGCTTCCCACAGGGTCACAGCCTCCTTCGGGCATCCACCTGCTCCGGCGTGGGGTCCTCCCCGGGCTGCAGGTGGATATCTGCTCCACCGTGGACCTCCATGGGCTGCAGGGGCACAGCCTGCCTCACCATGGTCTTCACCAGGGGCTGCAGGGGAATCTCTGCTCCGGCGCCTGGAGCACCTCCTCCCCCTCCTTCTTCACTGACCTTGCTGTCTGCAGAGTTGCTTCTCACATATTCTCACTCCTCTCTCTGGCTGCAGTTGCACAGTTTGGTGGGGTTTTTTTTCCCCTTTCTTAAATATGTTACCCCAGAGGCGCTACCACCGTCGCTGATGGGCTCAGCCTTGGCCAGCRGCGGGTCCGACTTGGAGCCGGCTGGTGTTGGCTCTGTTGGACATGGGGGAAGCTTCTAGCAGCTTCCCACAGAAGCCACCCCTGTAGCTCCCCCYGCTACCAAAACCTTGCCACGCAAACCTGATACAAAGGATAATATACGAGTGCATATATACCATACCTGCATTTTTATAGCACAAATGGATCTGTGTGTATCTACATACATGTGTGTCTATATACACGTGTGTCAAAATATTGGCACTTAGTGTAAAATTTATAAATTGTCCAACCAGACCAGATATCTTCAGCATTTTATTTTTTTTTAATCAAGAGCTTTTACTGGAAATATTAGTAAAGGGTCAATTCCTTTCCATGCACCAAGTGACACTTTTGAATAACTGTGTTATGCACAGCGCCTTAAGAAGACTTATAGTTCTGTCACAATATTTAACTACTCATTTTTGCTTGCATGATTGTGGTTGATATGACCACAGAATACTGATCTATCCAAAAGAGAAAAATTATAGAGTGGAACAGTGGGATTTATGAATGAGATATCTTTGGCTGCAAAGCATTCCCATTTATAGCACTCAGCCACCACAAAACTGCTGTGTAATTGGAAGAGAAATTTTTCCCATGTACTGAAGCTATAGTCGAACTGCCAAACAATAAGAGACAGCCTTGTCTGAATTAGAGGAGTCACATACCTGATTTTTCTCCCACTCATTTAGAAACAGACCTTATTTCCCATCTCCGCTCCTCTTATGCTGAGACTGGGGGTAGGAAAGCTGCATTTTGCCAGCGCCAGAGCAGAAAGCTGATTCCATTTAAGCATCATATCAGAATAAATGTGTGGACAAATCAGCAGGACTAGTCAGAGCTGCCAATTTTAACTTCCTGAGTATCTGCATGTGAAAACTGTTATTTTCCCAAGGAGGCACATGGGCTTTTGTTATGATTATTTATTTKTATTATAATAGGCCAAGGAAGCCACAGAGAGGGCCCTGTAATGTGAGAGGACACACAGACGCAACGCTGCCCCAGGGCACCTGGGAGGCGGAGGGACGCTCCCAGGATGGACTGACGCTCCCAGGACAGATGGACGCTCGCCCACCCACCGCCTCCACGTGAAGGAGCCAGGCAAGTCCCCACCATGCTCACATGGAGCTTGCTGCAAGCCAGAGGCTCCGGGACTTTATGTGGCTCGTGCTTGCAAAGCCTGACAGGTTAAACCAGCCCCCCAGCGCTGCATGGATGGACAGACGGACACACAGAGATGCCCCTCGCCTTGCAGATCCGCAGGGCAGCCCCCGGGGTGCCAGGCAGGCAGATGCCCTCACAGGATCAGCTGCCTGATGAGCCACAACTGAAAGCAGCAGCTTGAGACCAGGGATGAAGTAACCATAAACAAGTACATTCCTTGCCATAGAAATCAGCAACCTCAACTCCTCACCTTCACAGGCAATGCCACAGGTCAGAGGCCACCCAGTGGCATGGTCCTCCTGGGAGCACTAGATTGGGCACGTCCCATGGGGACAGCACAGCGTCACCCCCCCTGTCACCATCCCAGCGAGCAGGGTGAGCTGCTTTGCTGTCACTCCATGGTGTGACCCCTTTTCTCCTTCCTACCCTCTGCATCGTCCTTTGGCCTCTACCCTGGAGGCTGCTGGCAGGGAACAGATAACCGTGCCCAGCCAAGCTTTCCCCTCCCTGCCCAAGCTCTCTGCCCAGGGCCACTGGAAGTTCCACGACAGCACCCACGACAGCCACGTAACAGCACAAGGCATCATTTTTACATATATTTTTGCGAAAGGAAAGTTCGCAGACAACCCTTTCCATGAAAACTCCAGGGCGGAAAGCAGCACAGAGTGAAATCTCATCACGAGCTCATGCCGGGAAGCACATGGAAAGCGCTGCGGAGCGGCCCCACGGTCTTACAGCCCCATCAGAATGAAGAAGTCAGGAAACAGGTTTACTTGCATCATTACAACATGATTGCTGCTGGGAACACCTTCCTGTCAAGGTCCCTCTGACCGCATCCCTAATCACACGCACTGCCGCGGATGCTCTGCACGACCCTCAGATCACAGCACCGCAGGAGATGAAGCACCGGCGGCACCGCTCCCCAGTGAGCGACAGCGCAGCCGAGGGGAGAGAAACAAACACCTCAATTAATTGACTGCAATGACGGTGGGGAGCAGATACCACCCCAGAGCAGCCCAGGTGGGGTTCCTCCAGCACGAGGAGTTTTGCACCGTACCGCTGGGGCTTCCCAGAGATGCCTGCAGCTGCTTCAGCTCTCAAACCTGCACTTTTGGGGGCTCAGTGGCTTTGGAAGCCAAACTGTGAAATATTGACCGTGGGAATGAAATCTCTGCTCTGGAAATCAGGACCTCCCACAAAACTCAAAGCTGGGTAGCCCAGAAATTCAAGCACCCCGATGATGAGTTGCCCTGGAAATTCAGGACAACATTGTCTGCCAATGATCAATAAGAGGGTTCAGAACAGCTTTCTCCAACTGCCAGTATGTTGGGTCAATTTACATTTTCTCTTTTCACATTATCGACAAAGAAAATGAAAATACCAAAGTACAAATGTAGCACAACTTTATGCTTTAACGGGTTTCATAGTTTGTCAAGAGTTCTCTAATCCATTTCAAATTCCCTCTTAACAACAGGATTTCTTCTGTTTTTGCATTTGAACTGTGGGTGATTAAACAACAAGCAGCAGAAAATTAATGTTAAATTCAAAGCCACAAAAAAATAGATAATCTCATTGTCCAGTGAGAATCCTAGGAATCCTTGAGTTTCCAGGAACAAAAGCTACAACTCACTCAGGCTTAGGTCTTAGCAGAATTAACGTTGCTCAATAGCAAGTACTGATTGTGGGGTTTTTTACTAACCTACAATACAGAACTTGGCTAATACTCAAATAAATAAATAAACCTTATTTATATTTAAAGAAGAAAAAAGATTTGAGAAAGGTCACACATGTCGCAGGAAGTAATGAATGCTATGGATTCAGAACCACATCTGAAAACCTCTTCAAAGTCCCCAGAGATAACCACAGGACGCTTTTCTGAGTCCCTGCCCCCAGCCAGGCAAATTATAAGTGTGAACAATGACTCTTGTTTTTCTGTTAAAATGCATTGGGTTTATTACTTTGTTGTGTTTTTCCAAAGCACACCTTGCACGTAGAAACCCCGGTGCAGGCTCAGGGTGCCAAAATATTTCCCTCTCCTGTTTAGCAGCACATATTGATACCATAACGGAGTTTCAAGGACCYGGCCAAGATCCTCTTGACATAATGAAAGGATTTTCCTCCAGGCAATGACACCATGACCGGACCTTACTGATGGCAATACAGTCCATGGGCAACGTGGAGAGATGAGGACCTGAAGGAGCTCAGATGCTGGCAGATGTGATGCCAACTACTTATTTGGAAAAAAAAAAAACATGACTCCTAAAGAGCTCCTGGAATTTCTGTCTCTAGAGACTCCCCCTTCCTTGGGTCCTGAGCATTTTTCCCTACCACACTGCCCCGTCAGTCCAGAGGGATTCTGGGGGCAAAAGCAGACAGGAGGCCACCGATCTCCCTGCCCACAGCAATGGGATGAGGATGCATTCCTGCCGTTGGGTTGAGAGGAGCTGGAGACAGGRATTTGCCACTGAAGGGAGCAGGGAATCCCATATTCCCTGGGCAGGAGGAGGCAGCAGCAYGTAATACGTCAGGGGTAGGAGCATCTCTCGCACGTACAATGCCCAAACAGAAATACACAAAGACAGGGCTCAATCAGCCTGCAGACAATTAATATTATCATTGGAGCAGCCTCGTATCTCCCGCTTTGAGCTCAGCCCCACCATCCGTAGCAGCGAGGCACAAAACTGACAGCCAAAGCAATAATGTTCATACATTTACATACGTATCCCTTGAATGCCCTATTGATGTCCCTGTGAGAAAGGACTCGGTAAAACACTGCAAATTAATGATATAAGAAGCCAAATACATTCTGCATTGCATGGTTTAAACAAAAAATAGCCTCAGACGGGGAGACACGAAGTAACAATATAAAGGCAGAATGAAACATTTTGATCTGCTGAATGCCTTTATAAATATTTGAGTATCATTTATTTATGTTTTCCTTCTTTTCATTGTAAAGCAAGGTTTTCTGACAAAAGCCCTCGTTTGGAGAACACTGTGCTTTATTATTTAACTTCCTAAAAGCAACATCAAAGGCTTGAGTTTAAAGCTTTAAAACAAATGAACTATTTGCAATATTTTAAAGATTTAGAGATGAGAAGAGCAGGAGTTCTCCACGGCTCAGATCTAAAGGCCTCTGTGGTCTGTGCTGGGCAAGGAAGACAGAACAGCTCTAGCAAACGCTGGGGAACAAAATCCCTGACATCCTTTTGCAAGCACCAGCTGTAATGTGCRCCCAGGGCTGCCAAGATGCTTCAAGTTCAGTCATTCTCCTTCCCACCATTGCGTTTCACCTGCAGTCACCCTGCTCTCCTCTTCCAGCCTTCCCACCATCGCCGTCAGGAACCGTGCGTGGGTGCTGGGCGTCACCTGAACCACAGGCAGCGGTCCCAAGCAAGGACAGTTTGCATCACTCACATTACTCAGACACTGATCCATTCCTGTCCTGGCACTGCCATGATACAGACCGAGTCATCCTGCCAGAAGAAAATTAGCCCGTGCCAGGTCTGGCACCTGTACGTGTCATGGGAACATGTGGTTGTTACTGGCATTCACACAGCGGATAATATGAGAAATTTCTCTAGCTTTGCAAGGCGTTGAGACAAAGTCTGGAAGCTCTGCTGAAAGGAGCTTCTAATGCCACCCTGATGGATCTGCTCCATAAGACAAGGCACAAGAGGGGCAAGAAAACATGTTGTGCCTCCAGCATGCAGCCACTTCAGGAAACCTTTCTCCATGGGAGCTCAGTGGGACTGCACCCAGGAGACGGAGCCATGCACCTCTCTCACCTCAGTCCATTGCAGACCATTTCTGCAGGGAACAAGCTTTGCTCTGCAATACAGACCGCCATGCAGAGGAAACCCCTCAAGGTTTCTACATGTGGAGGCAAACATAACACAGCCCCAAGCACCCCCACTCCCACTGAAGCCAGAAGCTGAGGGGCTGAGCAAGTAGCAGATCTGGTCTTCATTTTATAACCCAACCCCTGCTTGCCTCCCTCTAATGCTTAAATCCATTGATGTTAAGGGACTGCTCATATACCACATCTTCCTTCTATCTTTTGTCTGATCCCAGGCTCTTCATGGCCAGGGCAGGCTGACTTGTGCTGCACATATCACATTCAGACCTCAGCATCACTCGTCAACCCTCACAGCTAATAAAAGGACAAGAAACAGAATTTGCCCTTTGGTAACACTATGGACCACGGCCGCAGTGAGTATAAATCTGCAGAGCTCCACCAGCTTCGATTTTATATACAATAAAAAAATAAAACCTTCATTAGATGTTATGCAGTTTGTAAGAAAATCCCTAAATTAATTTATTCTGGGAAAAAAATCTCTGTAAGAGAATATTAACTTTCAACTCTATGCCAAGACCATTTCCTTACTGGTTTGCTCTGAGACAACCTAGTTTAGGTCCTACAAACTTAAACTCAGTTACGGAAATATTAAATTCCACCTAAAATGGCTGAAATTATGCAGGCACCTTTAAAAAAAAAACAGTTTGTGTTTTAAAGCAGAATGGACTCAGCCATCCATTAAATATGACAAGGTCTGCATTTTATTTAGACATTGCCATTAATAATGAAATGATGTATGATTTCCATTCCTGCAGTTCTTCCTTCCCTACACAATCAATTATGCATTTAAGAAAATATTTATTTGATATAAAACTATTCTAATTAAGCATTACTGGTATACTAATATGAGTTTGAACAAATCAGGAGATGATCTCTAAGATGCATGAAAGAATAAGATACTCCATTCCAAAGAGGCATTTATTCCTGTCTGGCAGGAAAAAAATCCTTAAAAGTTAAAGCCACGCAAAGTTCAGTGCAATACTGCAGATACCACCATCCTTTTGACCTAAATCCTCCTTGTGAGAGAGTCCTTGGGGCTACTCATGTTGCTAAAGCAAATAAAATTTGACCCAAGAAAAATCACACATGAAACTACGTGGATATGAATGTTGACAAGGAGAGGAAAGATCTTCCCAGAGACTCAGACATTTCCAGGTTGTTACCAGGTGAAGAACAGGATCCTAAAAGTAAATTTAAGAGTGGTGGCAGTGACCAAACTCTCTTGACACTGCAAAGATCATTGCTGTCATGGAGAGCACGAGCTGGAGCTTGGGGCTGCCTTTCATCCCCAGGGTGATGATCGGAAACACCTCTTGAATTCCCCCATTACAAACGTAATTGCCCGATTCCTGGTCAGCTGGTGTAAAGCGGTCTTACAGTTGGTAGGGAAAACACCCCAGGGCAGCCGAGCTGCGCAGGTCGTCTAGCTGTGCCCCAAAGTCCTAGCACAAGGAGCAAGCACACGGCATTTACAGCTCCTCTTTGCTTCCCAGGGTTCACTGGAGGCCCCGGAAAGCAGAGCATAAATCACAGCAGGCTTAGGAAAACCGCTCCAGCCCATGCCAGGAGAGCAGCACTCTGCCCAGCCGTAAGCATACGGGGGGCCTAATCCTGACTCACGAAGGTGGCGTTGGAGGTAGGAAGGGAAATAGAGAGAAAGCGGCTGGAGGCCAGAAAGCAACAGCCAAGGAGATAGCAATTAGGATGCAGAAGCAGCCAGAGATATGGCATCACCGGAGATTTACTGTGCGTACACACCTCCCTCTCTGCTCCCAATGTACTCGCTTTTTCTTTCTGTCCATATACATACAGTAAATCTTCAGTGACTCCTTATCTCCCAGTCTGCTTCTAGATCCTAATTGCTATCTATCTCTGTCTGCCTGCCACTTCCAGGTCTCCCAGCCTCTTCTTCTCTTACGGCTCCCAGCCCCCCGGCAGCCTCCCTGATTTGCCCACCCCCTCCTCTTCCTCTGCCTGCAGGCAGGAGGTTTCCACATGGCATTTGGCACAGGCAGCCCGAATTTCCCCTTCTCAACTAAACATTACACCCCAAAACATGCAAGAAAAATACTCAGCTCTCAGCAGCACAAAGTTGCCTGGGCAGGTCAAAGCCGTGGGGCTGCAGTGCGGGAGGAAGAGCTTGCAGCAGGGGAGCCAAGCTCCACGCCTGCCCCACCGGCCTCTTCCCTTGGCTTCCCCACGCCACCCAACCACCCTCGCTCCTTCCCCGGCCATCAGCTCGCACCACCTTCCCAGACCAACACCGCTTGGGCAGGTGGAGGGCGCCTTCCGCAAGGCTCAGCACACTTGATTTCATTTTTATTTACTACTATTCTTTACTACTATTTATTTATTCATTCCTATTTTTATTTCACTTTGAACATGCCCAGCTGCGTCATCTTGGTTTTGCTGAAAATGTAAACAAAAAAGCTGCATTCAAATGCAGCCTTTCATTGCATGAATACATTTCCCATCCAACACAGCTCCAGTGCTCCCACCCTGAAATTAAAACTTAAAAAAAAGCAACATCATCACTGTACATCACATCTATTCCCCCCCCCAATGTTTTCTTTATTCATGCTATTTATTCTTTTTGAAAAACAAACATATCAAGAGTTTTAATAGCTAAGTTTGCTCTCCGCAAAGCAGGCGGAAAGAAATAAATGTAAATAAAGCTAATTTTATATTCTATATGGTAACAAACCTGAATGCCTCTGCTTTTCCCTAGCAAAATATCGTGCCTGCTTTTACAGTCTATGACACAGAACTGGTCACCAATTATTTTTTTAAGTACTGAGTTCAGTTTTTGTCTTGCAAAATGTAACTTTACTCTAGTGATCTCTAAGCCTGAGGCTTTTCGGTTTGCCTTAACAGTAATTATACAGATGTTGAGAAAGGGAAGAAGGATTGTATGTTCCTTACACTTTGCAATTGTTCCATGCTTCTCTGCTCTTAATAGAGAAGGAATATTTTCCCTTTCACAGAGATGATGATCCAAAAGGAAGATACAGAACATACTGTGCAGAAGAAAACACCCCCGAAGAATGCCATAAACCGCAATGCCAAAGCAGCATTTGTAATTCTGTCTTTGGCTTTTAGCAAGGGAACAATTAGAGGAGAGAGGAGAGGAGAGGAGAGAGGAGAGAGGAGAGAGGAGAGAGGAGAGGAGAGGAGAGGAGAGGCAAGGCGCGAGGCGAGGCGAGGCGAGGGAAAAAAGTGAAAGAGAAGAGAGAAAAAAGTGACAGAAAAAAGTGACAGAAAAAAGTGAAAGAAAAGAGAGAAAAGAGAAATAAAAGAGAGAAGAGAAAGGAGAGAAGAGAAAGAAAATATAAAAGAGAAAGAAAAGAGAAAAAAGAAAAGAGAAGAGAAAGAGAAAAGAGAAAAGAAGAAAAGAGAAAGAGAAGAGAAAGAAAAGAGAAAAGAGAAAGAGAAGAGAAAGAAAAGAGAAAAGAGAAAGAAAAGGGAAGAGAAGTGAAAGAAAAGAGAAAGAAAAGAGAGGGAACATGAAGGCGGGGGGGGGGAGGGGAAGAGAGAGAAGGAGAAAGAAAAAGAAGAGAAAAAGAAAAGAGAGGGGGAATGAAAGGGGGGAGAGAGACGGGGACGAGCAGCCGCAGCCGCCGCCCCGCGGCCCGGGCCCCGCTGCCCCGCGCCGCCGCCCCGCCCGGCGCGCGCTGCCCGAGCCACGCGCCGGCAGCGGGCGCATCCCCGGCCCGGCGGCCCGGCCCGCTCCGCCCGCACGGGCGACTTCTGTTTCTGCTTTCCCTGGCGACAATCTGGAGCCAGCGCCTTTCCGTTCGGGAGGAACTCTGCTACGTGTCGCTGACAGCAACACCCACAGCGCCTGCCCCGCGCCCTCGGCTCCGCTGCCCGCGGTGAGCCCAGCTCCGCGGCCGGGATTTACAGCGAGGAGACACCGATCTGAGACCTAATTCATGGCTGCCTACAATGCCACTACTGAGACCAGGGAGGGGAAAAAAAAAAAAAAAAAATAGCGGTATGTTCCCAGCTCTGCTGCCCTTCTCCTAAAATCCTCACCCGGTCCCTCTGCTCTGCGCACCGCTGACTTTCGCACACAGCGGGAATTTGGAATAGAGCGTGCTCCTAAATTAGCTTTACCATAAATCTTTTAGGCTTTTAAATAAATAAATAAATAACATTGCTCCCTTTTGCCCTTTTTTTTTTTTTTTTTTTTTTGCGTGCGACTCTTCATCAGATTTAAGCACTCGGACTTTCCAGACCGTTGTAACAGTAGACCCGTTGAGTCTGGATTTTGTTTTTTCGGTTGTGTTTTTTTTTTTCTCTCAGCAGCAACATGCTACTTTCAAACTTTGCGCAAGGCTTTGGGTTTGTTTGTTTCCCTGCTTTCAAATGACATTATGATTTTAATCAAAACGGACTGGTTTTTGGAGAAGGCCAGAGCAGACTGGGACTGGGAGGCAGATCAGTTGGGCGGTTTATAGCAGTTCAGAAGAAGGTTTTGTAAACAAACACAGCTCAGAGGTAGAAAAGCAAATACAGTGGGTGAAATCTTGGCCTCCTCCGAAGGCGATGGCACAGCTCAATGGGGCCAGTATTTTCACATCCACACGCAACTTTTCCTCCAGCAAACACAAAACCAACAGAGACGCAGGTAATGGAGAAAACAGCTCCAAATCTGTATTATTATTGCCTAAACAACTTGATGCTGTCAGAGGAGAGCAACAGAAATACAAGTGATGACTGAGTACGGGGAGCAAACATCCTAAATGGGTTTTCTGGCTAACAGAGTCCTCCTGCCACTACAACCTCCCCGAGCACAGGGCAGCATCGTGGCCCCCGAGCTGGTGCGGGAGGGCTCCCCCAAGCAGGGTCACAGCCCCCCTTGGTGCTGACTGGGGCTCTTACACACCAAAACCTCAGAGGAACCGTGGACACCGAGGTTTAGTGTTCTGTTACCCAGATACTTTGTTTATAAAGCCTGGGGGAAAAAATGGAAAATAGGGGAGGACTAGACAAGGTTGCAGGATTGGGCCATTTGGGACAAATAAGACAGTAAATCCCCCCAGAGTTGGTGTTACCCGAGTGAGGGCACCAGAACATCCACCAGTGCTCCTCTGGCCATTTCCACGGGTCGTGATTTCAGCGAGGAGCCCAATGCAGAGCCATCTGGGCTGTGCTGCATAGGGGACCTTTCCCAGCACGTACACACAGGCAGCGCCCTGAGCCTCTGGTCTTGCAGGTGCAAAGCCAGAAGCAGCTGCAGCGAGGAGAGCTGTCATGCCACGCAGAGGGACACCTGAGTGACAGAAAGATAAGCTTCTCCCAGGAGGAAGAGATGCATGCTCTTATTAAAAAGTACAAATTAAAGTCCCTCTACTTGGCTTAAGCCTGTCCCATTTATTTTCCACACCACCTAACTGCACTAGAACACATTACCAACCCGATGGTGCTGGAGAAAGGGCCAAACCATGAACCCCAAGAGAGCTCACCACTTGAACAACTCGCCAAGGTGAGAAAGGGCTCCCAGAGCAAACCCCAAGCCTGCGTCTGGTCCAGGGTGAGGAGAAAAGTGAGGCAAGAACTGCCAAAACTGTGGGCCGGACCCTGCCAGCACTTCCATGGCATGGGGCCAGCATAGGGAGCTCCAGTGGAGGTGGCCATCCCACTCCTCCTCAAGTCTTTCTGCTGGCCCTTGAGGGCTAAGCAAGCTGAGCTCAGAGCTGAGGTCTGGGCTCCACTGGCAGATGCCTTTGGGACCTCTCAGAGCCAGGGAGATCCCTCCAGACAGGGAGAGCCACCACACAACAGTATTCAGCATCAGAGCCATACTCCATCTACCTTTGTCCCCTCCTTACTACAGCACAGGAGCATCAGATTTAAAAAAAAAAAAAAATCAAAGGGAAAACATTAATAAATAATAATCAAGATCATCTGCAGTTTTAATGATAAGCTATTTAATGAATTATAAAGTACCTATAACTCAAAGTATGAGACTGTACATTGTCAAAACTGGCATTAAAGTGTATGGAGATAATTAAGCAATAATGACCTCCACAGAGGGCTTTTCCTGGGAATTAATGACCAGTCGGGAGGAGCTGATGGCTCAAGGCACAAGCAAGGGCCATTAACCCCAGTTGGTCATTAATACTCGGGAAATGCCCAGCACTGAGACCGTTATTGTGAGTATATGATAAAATAAAGGGGGAGCAATTATTGAATATCTGAAATTGCGGGCTGCTTGAAGAGATGATCATAGAATCATGGAATCGTTTAGGTTGGAAAAGACCTTTAAGATCAAGTCCAACCATTAACCTAGCACTGCCAAGTCCACCACTAAACCACGTCCCTAAGCGCCACATCTACACATCTGTTAAATACCTCCAGGGACGGTGACTCAACCACTTCCCTGGGCAGCCTGTTCCAATGCTTGACAACCCTTTCGGCGAAGAAATTTTTCCTAATATCCAATCTAAACCTCCCCTGGCGCAGCTTGAGGCCATTTTCTCTTGTCCTATCGCTTGTTACTTGGGAGAAGAGACCGACCCCCACCTCGCTACAACCTCCTTTCAGGTAGTTGTCGAGAGCGATAAGGTCTCCCCTCAGCCTCCTCCAGGCTAAACAAGCCCAGATCCCTCAGCCGCTCCTCCTAAGACTTGGGCTCCAGACCCTTCACCAGCTTCATTGCCCTTCGTTGCCCTGATGTTTGCAGGTACACGGGTTCATGCCCGACCATCAGCCATCCCTGGTACTCCCAGAACCAGCTGCACTCTGGARTGCACCCCCGACACACACCCACTCTGGACCCCCAACACCAGTGTTTGGGGGCTCTGCCAGCACAAAAAGAGCCCGCAAGACCAAAGAGAGTAAAAGCAAAACATCCTAACAGCAACGCAAAACCAGAGGTTTTGTTTCAACCCCTATATCCTCATGCTATTAGCAGCTCCAGAGCCCAAATCTCAGGCTTATCTAAGCGGCACGTCATGTAATGGAAGACACGCTTTTGGGACCATCACAGCCAAACCCGGTCCCTGGTGCAGCCCTGGGCACTGTTTGCAGCGGGAGCCCCCCAGGCTCCACCCGAAAGCAGAAGAGCCGAACAGCCCCCTTTCAGCCCAAACCTGCAGGCATCTCTCCCCAAACTCGTCGTGACTTCAGGGGGACTTGGAGGAAGAGGAGTGTCACCTTCTGGTGGGGCAAAACAAAAGCTAATGCAAAGCTGATCCGAGGCTCAGAGCCTCGGCCAGGCGCCGGAGCCTCTCACCGAGGTGTGAAAGCAGAGCCCAAGGCCAAATCTCTACCCCTCTCCCATCCCTAGGAGGGCATGGAAGGATCTGGGGGGACGGTCCCTTGGGATAGATGCCCTGACACCCCCCCCATTGTAAAGGGGGTGAATTAGCGTGAGCTATTTTGCTGGGGTAATGAAACCCAGCTGCCCGCTGCTCCCAGCCCCACGTTTCCACTGATCTGCCCTCTCCCCCTCTCTGACACCCACCGAGGGACGGGGGGGTTCGTACCTCTGAAAGCCCGGAGCCGCCGTTACGTTTTCCCCTGGCTGGGGAAGGAGGGGAGGGGGTGCACAACGCCCACCCCCAGCTGCAATTATCCAACCTTGTTCTAAATAAACCCGCGGGAGAGCAAAGGGACTTGGATTTTCCACTACAGCCCCTCTGGTCATTTATTTACCCCGGTGCTGTATTCTTGCATAAATGTGCCTGGAGGTGACAATCACAGAACATTTTGCCCTGTAGGATCACAGYGTATGTAAATTTTCACCTACACAAACAAATCCATGATGGTTGTAAATGTTTCCAAATTATTCTCTTTAGCGATCGGCACTAATCATGCTGCTTGTGAGAACACAGCAGCGATGTTTGTTGGCAAAATAAAGGATCTCTAAGTTTCTTACAGTCTGGAAAGGAACCTAGAGCAGCTCCTCAGTCACAGCATTTCTCTTTAACTGTTTACATCGATCAGGAGAAAAAAATTAAATATCCCACTGGCAATATGGAGTTTCCAACAATTATACGTTAAAAACAGCTATTGCTTAGCAGAGGGAAATCACTACATAAGGAAAATTAGTGCTTGTTAGTACATGTAATATTCAGAATCACGAGTAGAATAAAAGCAGCAATGCAGAGAGAAAATTATTCAAGTATGCATTTGAGTAATTCTGCATTTTAATTTAACCCTTTGAAACATTAATCAAACCATGGCTAATTATAGGAATTAAGGAATTAAACGATGGAATCTTCTAAAAGATATTATTTAAAAGGCAGTTTATACAATTACTTGTATAGATGTTTGCTTTAAAGAGGGAAACATTTCTACTGTAATGAAAAGGGTCTTAGAAAATTAAATTAACAAGGGGGGACCAGGCTGATATGAAACTAAATTAGCATCAAATGCAAATTACAGGGTACTTAATGGTAGAAACAGGTGCAGAGCAGGTCCCTAAATGAGATAAATGAATAAAACATCCCTCTGCACAAATGTGGAAGCTGACACAAAGTCAATGATATGAATAATTCAGCAGCCTCCACACGGCTGTTGGGGTCAGCTTTCCCTGACCTTTGAAACAGGAAGTAAAATTCTGCCCAAATTTGAGTGACTGGAAATGCAGCAGTCATTTGTTAGGGGGGAAAATGGAAAATCCAGATTAAAAACCCCAAAATACAAAACCACGGTATGCATGGGAGAATGTGTACACATACATATAAGATGATAAATTGAAACACTGAATAAATGTATCAGCAGAAGAAAACGTGCAGAAGCGGAAAACCTCTCCGACGCTGGAGTCACGGTGGCTGCAGAATATTTGCCTCAGCCTAAAACTCTAAAACGACGTGTGTGCGTGTGTGATACATGAGCGTATTTAGGTCATGGTATGATCTAAGCATGTTCAGAGCTGGACGGTTTCATCTTTCAAAAAATAATTTAGTTGTGCTAAAGGGGATATTAATAGAGTCCAAGTCATTATATTTCAGACATTAAAGAAATCAGATCATCTAAAAGTAGCTGTTCAAAGCTGAGCAATCAATCGTTTTCTTTTCTAGAAAGGAACTGGAAGACTTCTTTTCTGGACTTTTTACCCAAGCTACCAATTTAGTCACTATTGCATTTCAAACATTAAAAAGTCACAACTGCAAATGCAAACCACCCTAACAACAGTTTGCAGTGAAACACAGGCTGTGCAAGTGTGCACGAGTGGGAGAGAACCCTTAAAGCAGAAATTATATAGCTACATATGTATTTTATATCGATATTTTAAATGTAAATAAACCATAAACACAAATTCTTGTCTTCCAAAGAACGAACACTTCTCTCTCTTAAAAAAGAGAGAAATCTGGAGCATCTGCCTTAAATCCAGTCAAGTATCTCCAAATTTACRTCCTTCTAACTAAATGAAGAAGATTTCTGCGCCTTTCCCTGTGACAAAATACTCAGCTAAAAGCATAGGTCATACAATTTCTGACTAGACGTATGGTCCTAATTTCAAATTGAATTTGGCACTAAAACAGATTAATAAGGTATGACAAATAACTAATTCCTCCAAGCTGGAAGGAAAGGAAGAACATCACCCCTGCAGCTTGTCTTCTAGGGCAACCAAAGATGCAAGATAACAGAAGTTCYCTCTGCTCTTTCTTTTGTTGTATTAATCTCTTTTTACCTGCTTACCTGTCATCTGCAGAACACGTGTCCGACATAAGGTTATCTCCTGTCRGGGGTTTAATTTTATTTTCTGTGTTTTAGGCAAGTGAAGCCCGGGAATGGCACTGCAGGGATACACCTCCGCCTCGATAAAGTTTTGTGAGGAGTTAAAGCAAGCTCTGGCAGCAGCCACCCTGAAGATGCATATTAATGAGATCAACAAAAATCAGCCCTGATATTGCATAATCCCATGTGGCAAACCAAGCGCCGGTAATTTGGGGGTTGAGTTCACGACTCTGCTCAGTGCTGGGTTTGTGTGCAAACCCTCCAAACGCCAGCTCTGAGAACCCAGCTGGTTCTCATTTCCAAACAACCAGTTTCTCTATCCCCAAGTGCTAAAGAAAATAATCCCAGCAATCCATGACTACACGCTTTCACAGGGACAGCAGTGAGAATTTGATTGTAGAGATAATTAAAGTCATTCCTGAAACTTCCAAGGAAAAGAAGTCAGGGGGAGGAGGGGGGCCAACGGGGACAACGATGCTCGTGTTTAAATTGAACTAAGCAACCGGTTTGGCTTGGATGAAGGAGGGGGGGGACACATGACTTTAGGGGAATTTGTTTTCCTGAAAATTCTCTCTCCTGTGCTCTAATAGTTACAATATTTGCAAAGAAAATGTAATAGACTGTGGCAAAGATTAGAGTGAGGTTTGGAGCCTGGATGTTCCTAATTTGGCAAGAGCATCCAGAGGGAAATGCTTTTGCATTCTGGTAAACTTGAATAAAATTATGTACAGCCACTTCGATTAGAAGGGTTTAAAGGGAAATGATACCATAAAAGCAATAAAACCAACTGCTATCTGCTTCAAACACTGAAAACATCTTTTTAAAATTAATGTTTCCTGCAGCCCTGCCATGAGTTAGGTCTGAAATAATTTTAATATTAACAACACTCAGGAGCAGGTCAATCTAGAGCCAATCACGCGACTGGATTAGTCCTCTACATCTTTCCAAAACAGTGGAGCAATTTACACCACTTCAGCTGGTGGAAATCAGCAGGGTGTCCCTGGCATCAGGAGAGCTGCTCAGATCCGAGGCTCTGGCCACACTAAAAAATAATCATAATGATGATGATTAAAAAAAAAAAAAAAAAAAAGCCTTGCTCCCAGCAAAGCTAAATTGTACAACCCCCGTGTCACGCATCTACCCTGACCCTCGTCATCCTGAAATCGGTGTGAAATTCAGAGATGGAGAGAAAGAGTTTAAAGCACTTGTAATCTCTCCGTCTGCACTATCTGCCTTGAGCAGGAAGGAGGGATCCGCTCAATGAGAGCTATTCAGGGCCTCTCAATTAACCTGATTAGTTCAGCACGCTGCTCTCATGAATGACACCTTATCTTGGAAATGAAGGAAAAAAACTTCCTTCCTTCTGGAGATACAGGCGGCCCCGAAAGCCAGAGCAGCGGCACCCATCGGGGCCAGCTCCCCCATCTCCCCGGGGAGCTGCTTTTGGGGTGGCAGGGCCAGGCAGCCCAGGTGGCCCAAGCGGGGAGGGGGTCCCCCTCTTTCAGAGCCAACCAGGCACATGATGGGATTTTCTGCAATGGTTAACCCTTCCGGCGCCACGCAGAGCCCGGCCGGGATGCTGCCTGCAGGTAAGAGGTAGAGCAGCCGAGGGGGCGAACCCCCCCGGGACCGCTGCCTTGTTTAAGTGTGTTGTAGTCTGGAACTTGTTTCATATGTGACAGATTAATGAGCGATAACTGGGTTACCATGGCAAAAAGCATTCCCAAAATTCTCTTTTGTTTCCCCGAGAACAGCCGCCCTTTTTTTTGTTGTTGTTGTTGGTTGGGTTTTTTTTTTTCAAATCATGCCACTTTACAATAACACAAATATTAACTAACAGCATGTTATTCTTTCAAGCGCGCATGGGTGCGAATGTCAACAAGGCTGACTGTTACATACAAACTCCAAGAATTAATCAGTGAAAATAGGTGTCTCAATTACAATTATAATACTGAAAACTCAAATTTATGAATGCCCAGTCGACGTTGAAGGCATTTATTAGAAAAACTCCAGTGACTTCGAAAGTATTAATGCACTAATGACGCATTAGGGCATGATGTATTAACGTTCTTGTAATTTCTGACAAATTAAGTTACCATTGTCACAGTGGGACAATCCTTCAGTGGGAAAAAAAAGAAGAGTTCCTCTCTCCTGCCACGTGGTATACAACAGACGACAATTCGTGTACACATAATGGGGTTTAGCGAGTTTTCCTCCTACACCACAGCACAGTTTATTCCGTTTTTCAGAATGCCAGAGCTATTATGGAGCTCACTATGCTTTAAAAAAAAAAAAAAGAAGGTAGGTGTAGCCTAGGGATTGTCTTGCCTAAACAGCTCTTTAGGGCAGAAGCTCTCTCACTACGCCGCTGTACATCCCTCACTCACAGCGCTCAAAGCCCGGCAGCCCAGCGGAGCCCAGAGACCGCTGGAGCCCAGTAACATAAGACCATGGTGCCAACGGGAAACCAAGACCCAGAGATAAGAGAAAAACCAAGTTTTACAGAGCTGCTTTTAGCACATAAACCCTAGCTTGAGAAACAAATTCTGCCTTAGACCCCAGAAGAGTCCAGGATCACGCAGGGCACTCCTCTGTAACGCAGCAGGACTCCCTCGTTTTTCTTTTAAAAGGGCCAAATCCTGATCCTAGCTGTGGGCCAGCTATCACAAAACATGTGCAGGTCCCTTCCTTCTCCTGCCTGCATAACCCCCAGCAAGACGTGCCATGGGGCGTGCTCCCGTCTGCGGCTGAATCCCGGCTCGTGCGGGACCGTGCAAGCCATGCGGAGGCACATGGAGCAGACTGGAGGAGATGCTACCATCAGATCTTAATAGCTCTGAGTGTGGTTAATTTTCTTCTTCTTTTAGAGCAAAGAACTTTATAATGAATACAGAATACATTTCTCCTCTTCTTGTGTCATCCTTCTACAAAATCTGAACTAGGTAAAGTGGTTTTTAACATCCACTTATCAAAGTGACTTAACATCTGGGAAGTCAGCCAATGGTTATGTAGTGATGCAGATGCCAAAAAATCCAACTGAAAGATTATATTCAGGGAGGTTGCAGAGAAGACCTGACTCAACTGGGTGGAAGCGGACGGTTATCCTGGTCAGGAAAGCCTGAGAGAGTCCCTGCAAAATCATGGAGAAAAATAAGGAAAACGATTATGTTTTAAACAGCTTCCTTTTAACCCGTTGTAGACCCTGGCTGTATCCTGTAACAGTAACTTTTTCCAAAGGCAAATTTTGGAATCAACAGGTGAACAGTTTGGCAAAGTCCGAAAGAAAATGAACAGAAAATGATTTTCTGTCTCTGACAGTCATCGAGACAACACTAACGAGAGGAAGATCCTTTTTTTATTGCTAGACACTCACAGTGGGATATCAATTCTTCCTAACATTTACTTTATGTAAAATTTATCCTTTCCAGGGTCACAATCATGTCACTTGGGGGTGTCTCTTTTTTTTTTTTTAAATTAATCTTTGAAAAAATGACCTAAACATTCAGCTAATTGAATGATGCGATTATCTGAAACAGTTTGCAACTCTGATTAGAAAGTCAAGGTGAGAGGAGAGCTGAGAAAATCCAAGTGTACAGCAAGCCTTTAGGACCCTGGCACTGTAGCATCGCCTTTTTTTTTTTTAACCCCATTTTTCATCTCTTTCTAGCCCGGCGTGGCACTGGAAGAGTTAAAGAAAACAATAAAAGAACAACTGAGTGTACAGGGTAGGATTTACTGGCATTTACTTTTAATCTATGGTCCTTTGCTCTGTGGCTTATCAGCCCTATGTCAGCCCTTTTTCCTCCTTTATATTTCATGAGGGGACCCACATGCTGGTACTGAGAGACAGAGCCCAAGTGTCTGTAAGCTTTTTGTCAGGTAAAAAGAGAAGAAAAAGGAAAGGAACAAGAGGAAAAGCAAAGCTAAGAGGCATCTATTAGATGTCACTAGGCTTTTGTATTCATGTCAATGATTCAGGATTAGAGTATTTGAAATAATCTTATTGAGAGAACTCAAAAGCCCCACAGAGGGAAAGCCTGCTCGGTAGCATATGGCAGAGCAGCGGACAATATCTTATTAAGGATGTGTTAGCTAACACCATTACTTTTTATATTACATTACTGAACTATTGTGCCTCAGCCGGTTAGCGAGATGGCATAGTTGTGGAATGCCATTTTGGACGTTACCGTGTTGTTACAAAACTGGAGAGATTTGGCCGGGCGTCCAGGCACGGCACGGCGGGGGGGCGGCGGTGGCGATGCTGCTCCCTCGCCCCCCCCGGACCACTGGGAAGGGCAACCAGCGCGTCCCCGGCAAAGGGGAAAACAATGTCCCCAAGCGTACTGGTGGCCGCTCTGCTCTCGCCGTGTGTGACACCACCCAGCGCCCACCCACCCTTCCCCACCCCGCTCCCCCCCAAATTCGGGTCCCTGCCTTTCAGGTCTGGCCGGCTCACCGCTGCAGAGAAAACCAGGGGTGTAGAGGGTGGCTTCTGCTATATCTCMAACAAAAAATCCCAAACTATTGCCAAACTTAGCTTCTTGTCAGATGAAGGGAATTTAATTTTGTTATAGTGAACGCTGTTAGTCTAAAAATCTCTCTTTGCTCTTGGACAAAAGCTTGTAATTGGAGAAATAGCTCTTTTTAAAGTTATCTTCATCTGGCTACACCTTTAGAGGCAGCAAGAAACCAAAGACAAAACAGTACTGTTCATAGCATTTCAATGATTGCCATGAAAGGCTCTATATCTGGGTCACCTTACTACTGTCCAGTATATAATTTCAGTGACTTGAAATAAAGCCTTTTAATAACTAATTTCATATAATTCACATATTAACAGCACCAGAAAATTTGTTTTCACATTTCCTATTTCCAAACACTATTTTTAAAAAGTGGCTGGAAAATTATTCATTCTGCTTTAAAAAAACCTCTAAAATACTGTCCTTAGCAAAAAAAGTAAACACTCATTTGATACAGTAATATATTCTGATCACAAACTACCTATGCAAAGTTGCTAATGTGACACACTGGGAACTTTGTATGGCTTTTCTGTACTTTTCCAGAACTGTTACAGAAAAAAAMCATGATGCTACAGGGAAAGAGAAAAATTCTTACCAGTATTTACCACTACTACTACAGAGGCTTGCTGCTTTCCGAGGACAACGTTAAATCCATTTCTAGAAAGTTATCTCAGTCGTGATTTACTCAAAAACCTACAATTGTTTCTTACTCTCTTTTAACTTTATTAGTTAGATGTTGTATTAAAATTATATACTTTCAACAAGCAGAAGTGAATTTGAATTTAGCATAGTTATTTTTGTAGATGTGGCCAATTACCTGTAAGAATACATTTCGGTGGCTAGAACATGCAAACATTTATGACTACTCACAGGAAGAAAACTACTCATACACTTCAGCTTCTGCGGAAAAAGGCTTGGGTTATGTTTTTACCCAATAAATGCTGGGATAGAGGTAAGATACTTTTTTCATGTTCAGAACAATTTTAGCTAATCTGCATTAAAACTGAGGATGATCTTTACAAATACATTTTCCTATTGCTCTTATTCGTGTGTGCATTCCCACTATGATAGCAAATATGGAAATAAATCAGGTGTTAAGATGGGACAGGAAATTTATCTACACCAGAAACTGTGTGTACATATATATGCATATGAGAAAAAGCCAGTATTTTTTCCCCCAAGAAATCCCCACTCTTGAGAAAGAGAAGAAGTGGCACTGAGCTGCCTGGAGCCGGGTAGCCTGCTGCGCCGAGCACATCCTCCCTGCTGCAGGACACGCTTTGAAGTAGGAGTTCATATTAAGAAATCAATAGGTATGAATAGCACATTTGAAGTTTTGTGACTGGAAACAAAGGGACGGATCGCCCTGCCAGGCCCTAGGCTCCTCTTGGGATCAGCCCAGCGCACTTGGAGCTTTCCTGATGCTGCAGGAGGTCACTGCACAGAGGCAGCCAAACTTTTTAAAGCACCTCTAACCTCAGATGTCCAAATCCTACCACCTGAATGGAGCAGCAGAGTAATCCATGAGGTCTCAGTTAGACCTCAGGGTGCTCCTCTGCACAAGCAAACCCATAGGGTCTTCAGGATGGACTTCGAGGAGTTAGACAAGCCAGTGCAGTCTCCTGAAATTGTTAACCCTTGCTGAGCAAGACCGAGATTTTCAGAAAGAGCCCAAGGGACTTACCGACCTGCCGGCAGCCGTGGCTCTGAAAGCAGTAGGTGCAGAGCTGCTCGCCCCGGGCTCACCGTCCACCCAAGGCAGAGCAGAGCTATATGGACACAGACACGCTGACCTTGGGGTCTCAGGGCAGCAGGTCCAGCACATCCCATGTGTGCACTCAAGCCACTTTTCTGGACTGACAGCCCAACTGGCCAAGCCCCAAAGGGCTGTAGGTGAGCGCTAAAGATGGTAGTCAAATGCCAAAAGCAATACAGTAGACTGGTCTTTAGTTTCCCTCATCCCCAGGACATTCAATACAAGCCTAAGTTTTTTATTGTCCGTAGAAAAACCTCAATCTCAATTTTTAAACTGTGTCAGGCGAAGCACTTCTCTTCAGGAATGGGATCATCTACCTACCTAGAGACTACACAGCGTCTATCACAATGAGCCTTCTTTGTGATAGAAGCCTCTGTTATATCACCATGATATTAAACAGTAATAACCAGGCAGAAGATCGCAGTGAAATAAAGCCCAAAACACTAGCTGCAGATTCAAAAGGCATCACTGAGAGAAGCAAGTAACTATTAGAGTAGTGTGAAATGTCTGCAGTGAAATCCAAAACCACATAAAACTTGCCTGGTTTGGGGTTTTATAACAAACTGAAAACTCAGAACAGGTTGGCTGAGAAAATCACAAACCTCCTGAGTGAAGCTGAGACGAAATAAGGTTTTGCATAATAGTTTTGAGATTATACAAAAATTCTTATACTTGGGGGCGGAGGGGAGAGAAATCAAACAAACAATAAGCAGGAGCTGGTTTGACCCTGACCAAGCTCACTCAACCCCAAGAGCAAAATAAAAGAATTTTGAAGCGGCAGCGATATGTGCCAACCCCAATAGGCTGAAACCAAGAGATTTTTGCAAGAACTCTTGCAAAGTTACCCCCAGCTCTAGTGATTTCTTCACCAGAAAGAGGACTGACACCACATGCATTAGGAGCCCTGGTACAGGGGCAAAGCATGTCTGACTCTCTGTGTGAGAAGCATCTACTGATCAGAGTCTCCCATTTATCTCACAAAGGCTCAAAATGCCTTTGGTTGCCTAAGTCATGTGGGAAATGTTTTGGGTAATGCTTCTCAGATGCATCAATCACAACCAAATCCTCGAGGATGTGTGTTTCGGTCCCTCCCCTCTCAGAAATGTATGGGTTCACAGGCTCCGGGAGCTTGCACCAAATGCTCGAGGCCAACTTCTGCCAGTCTGAACGCCCTGCTTAGAGGCCCTGAGGGTTTAGTCGGCACAGCCTTAAAAGACAGCCTGGGAGACATCTCCGTGCGATGCTGGGGGTAGTCCTCTGTCGCCCAGTTTCTGCTCCCCAGACTCCCTCCCTGCTGGATAAATAACTCCCATCTGGCTCTGGAAGGGGCACAGCGATGAGGTGGGCACTTTCTAGTACAAGACTCAAGAAAAATGCCAAATCTTCAGGCCCAGGAGTGTTTCTCACCCATGTCTTGACATCTATCAGAGAGAGCCATGCCTGCCCTCCTGCATGGAAAACCCACCCAAGGACCCAGGACGGATGGGACCCGCAGCCTCCTGCAGCCCTGTCCCTGATGTGGGCAAGGGGGGAGCAAGACACCTTCCCCTGACCCCACACAGCCAGGTTCAGGTACCACATATGGCCAGGGGGACCAAGAACTGGGACTCCTGCAAAGGGACCACTGCCAAAGCGCCTGGCATCGTCTGCCACTTTGCCGTCACACCAGTGCTATGACGAGCCCGTGTCCCTGTAGTCTGGCTGGGGGATCAGCTGCAGCGCTGATCCCATCCCCTGCAGCAAAGCAATCCTCAGCAGCTCCCTCCCAAGCAAAACACCCACCTTGTCCTCTTGCCAGCACCTCTCCCAAAGCTGGCCCGCTCTGCCAGCCCGCCCGCATCTCCATCACCCTCCCTCCGGGCATGGAAAGCTACTGCAAAATGCATTAATCACCACATCTGCCTAACAAGTGTATTTGTGGGGAGGATGCAGTGAGTGCAATACAGTCCTGTGTGTCATTTTTCCACCTGCCTGGTATTTAGGATGAAAAGATGATCAGGCCCGTAAAATACAATCCACTACGTGATGACTTGTAAAGTGGTAAAACGGAGACATTGAAAGTCATTCACGCCTCTTTTCATGTCATTGCACAGTGAAATCCTACCCACAAACATAAAATTTTTCAGGTTAAAGGCTGAAAGATTTCAAAAACATATGTAGGTAAGTTGGCTCCCTCCCTAGCCGCGGCAGCTGGGCGTACCAGGGACGGATTACAGAGAGCCCCAGTCGAGCATCCCATACAGCAGGTGTCGAAAGCACACAGGCCTTTCAAACACTGGTAGCAGGTCATGCATTAAAATGTACCTTGGTGTCATCTGATAATAATGCATAAAAAATATTACAGCCTCCAATCCATGAGTCCCCACCCCTGCTCCACGGACAAGAGCTCTGATTGCACGGGCAATGCATAAGCCGCCTCTTCAAAGCCAGAGGGAGCCTCGTTCCTCAGAAATTGCATCCGAAGCAGCACGTGAAGAACTTCAATATATTGCCAGACAAGGGCCAGAAGAAACCCTAGGCATCCCCGTGCTGACCTGCCGCCTAAGGGCACATGGTCTCACCCGGGGAGAGCTCCAGCACAAAGCCTGTTAACTTACACCACAGCTAAGTTTATTTATCCAAAAGATAGACGGTCGTGAGATTTCTTAAGTAGGTCTCATCTGTATTGGTAAATCTCAGCAAAGCCGATTTTAGGTCACTGTCATCAGCCTGCTTGTGTGCTCTGGGAAAAAGCAAAATTTGGGATGGACCAGCAATTGCCAAACGGGCTGTTTTCAGCCCTTTGTCCATGCAATGTCGCAAGCTGGAGGTATATGGCATAGATCCTACATGCTGAGATTTTTCTGCCACTATATTTGGGATTGCAGTGGTTATTCCTATTTTATCAGTCAATAGGACTCCTGTTTACTGGATGCAACCATAAAAGGTAAAGAAGCCCCAGCAGGCACAGGTAACACCATGAAATATCGGTCCTGACAATGGTAAATTGGGTTTAAAAGTTTGGAACAGAAAGCCGAGAGAGAAGCTTCTTTCCTGAACCAAGGAATAATACAAAGCCCCACTTTCTCCCCTATGTGACTTTTGTCATTATCATCTTTTCTGATTCTTACAAAGCAAACCTAATTAGGAAGCTCTCTCATTAGTCTTCCAGAAAAATTAGCACAGCTTATGCTAATTACTCCTGTAAAATTTAATAAACTTGTTGAAATGGGAATAGTCTAATGAGGTTTTATTTATTGAACTAAGATAACTGTAAGGAAAAAGGTTAGGACACCAGGATATCCAGAGTGGTAATAAAACTACAATTTATTCAATTTCTTCACAGGAATTTTATTGCAAACCTTTTAAATTCAAATATGAGTTACAATTTGAAAGTTAAATCAATCTAGAATTTAATTTAATAACAGGAAGTGCTCTGTGTTTTCTTTAAGTGTGATTACAATGCAGCCCTGCCACTGCACTTGTAGGAGGAATTGTGCGTTTGTATTGTGACAATAATACCCCTTTTAAAATGAGTTCCTGTTCATCAGAGCTTCATCTCAACACATGTAACTGGATTAGCGATAAAATATACAGGCTATGCTAAGAAGATGATTCAGACACACACAGGTTTCCAAGAAACTTCCTTGGAATGACGGCTCTATAAGCATAATAGATTTATTTTGTTCTCCAGAGAAAATTTAGATCGCTCTATGAGTATAAATTTCTTTAGGTCCCTTTCACTGCTATATCTGCTGATACTATAATAGAGCAAAGTATAAAGCAATTTTATAAAGGATGAAGTCGTATCCTGTTTCAAACGCAGCTACAGACTTTTTTAAATCCCACATTTTGATTAAATAAAAATACACGATTTACTTTTCATATATATCTAGGGTTTGAAAAAGAACACAACACATGTAACTTTGAAGTTGCCAAACAGCCTCWTCGCCAAGTTCACTAAACCGCCACAAAGACGGAGCTCTCTCTATCCCAAGTTTCTCTAGCCTCATCAAAGAGAATTAATCAATCCAAAATAGTATTCCAGCATGTAAGAAGAGGATAGCATTTCCATGTAAGTACATATGTCAAAAATCCCATGGATAGATTCTACGTTAAATTCTATGTTAGGTCAGAGTCTGTGGATTCGCAGGATTTGATGCAAGAGTTAGATTAAATCCATAGGCAGGACTTTATCAGAGCGTAAGGCATGTGGGAGTGCTTTAGCCCAAATGGTAAATGAATTCTGTAAGCTCACATGCAAATAAAAATAGCTAAATATGGTTTTGCATATCAATTGACATAATAGTTAAAAATTGTGTGCATGGAGAAGTGACAATGGAGTACAACTAAACACATGTTCTGACTTGTGCAGGCATTTTAATGTTAGAACAATTTTAGAGGACTCATTTTAAGGTAAAAAGGCTCCATATAGATCACTTCATCCTTTCCAAACCAAAAGGGGAAAAAAAAAATGAGTAGGATAAATGTCACAAGAAACATCACTAAAGCCACTAACTGTATAAAGCACATACTTATTTGGCCTAAATTGTTTGAACTAGCCCCGGCCAAGAAAAGGTTTTAAGTACCCTACTGGGACAGATGCGAAGCGGCAACAATAGAAGCCACACTAATGCAATCCAGGTAACACAATCCTGTTTCAAAAACACGGGGAGGGCTAATTACAGTACTGCTGAGTCAAATTTCTTATACCATTGCAACCCACAGGAACAGGTCAAAATCAAATGTTATTCAAACCACAGTCATATCAACCTTCTGTATCAAAGTCACAATTTAAAACCAAGTGAAGAACTTAAAAGCTTAACCCATTCACAAGCCAAGCGTGATTCAGTACGGGTGGTGAGGTAGGGTTTGTATTATCGTCATTAAATTATGTTTAGCTTGCATTTTTAAAATAATCTTCAGAATTGGCACCTTTTGCATCAATTTACGTAAAGACTGATAAATTGGTCACTGCTAGGAAGCAAAATCTGTTTTTTTCATGTAACTGTTTTCCTCATTTTGCAGGAAGCATGTAACAGACAACATCTCTGGCTTTCATAATTTAAAATGATTTGCAACTAGCGGTTTTGCATACTAGATAGTTAAACAAAATATTTCCGTAAACCTGCCATTAGCATCTTAACATCTCACTTTCCAGTACAATGAAAAATTCATGTGAATTTTGTAGCTTTCATGTTGCTCAAAATGCCACTCTAACACCGTGTTTATAGTGTTCAACTCTGCAGCATGCTTATAAAACACATCTCTATACAGATTTCACTGTGGGGTTTTTTTCCTCCCACTTTCCCTGGTACTACCTAATGCTCACAGAAGATGAAAATATGCTTAGTTAAAATAGATAGAGATATCTTCTGAGATTTAAACATTCTCAGGTTTACTTACTATAGCTAATCAAAACATCTGCGATAAGCTTCCAATGTGTGCACTTTCTCACCAAATTCAAACAAGAACTGTAAATCTGGGAGTCTGGATGAGCACGATGCCAGGCAAGGCTCTGCCATATCCCTGGACCGCTCCCTGCCTGTGGCACCCCACACATCAAACCCTCTTCACCTTCTGTCATAAAAACGGACTCACTGGCACGGAAGATACTTTAAACTTAATACAGCAAACATTAACTCAGACAATAATGCAAGGAGAAGCACACTATTCTGTGCTCTCGCCCCTATATGTATAGGTAGTTTCCCTTCGGGGTCCCTCTATTCACAGATTAGTGCAAGGGTATTGCTTTCCCCAGCTGATGACAGACACTTTCAGTACTTCATGGCCATTTAACTCTTCTAGAGTAATGCTGCATAATGACCTGGTTATCGCACATGGCTTTGTACAGTGAGTTTGGACAATTAAAATGTAAAAATGACTATTTGGCTACCATTTTGCATAATTTGCAAGCACAGAAACTATGCGTGGCTCAGAAAAACTAAAATAGATGTATTGTACTACAGTGATTTACTTGGTGATGTCAGATTAGGAATATGGATCTGTTTAAAAATACAATAATTAAGGCAGGCAAAAATGAATTAATCAACTGACAATACAGTCAAAATAGTATTCCAACCAAAGAAAATAACAGGAGAAAAAAACCTTACTTTGCAGATCTATTTTTTTAACTGTTTTTATGCATAAATAAAAACCTTAAAATGTAGATGGATTGCATCCAACAGAACTACTGTAGCTAAAAGTGATAATGATTCAAACATTTTTCAAATAAAAGTTAAATATTTATAAGCACCCAACCACATTTCATAAATCACAAACTATTATTATTTTATTCCTGAAGCTTCCCTGGCACAGCATGTGAATTGAGCCACAGAAAGTCAGAAAGAAAAATCTCCTCTTTATGCACATGAATCAGTTACAAGAAGCGGAGCCCTCCAAAGAGCGGGTCACTCCGTTATCCTCCATATGGCCCTTCCGTGGCAAGCACAATTGCAAAGCACAACTAATTCAGTATCAAAAACAAAATTTCATCCGTATATACTCCTAATTCTTCCCCATTAGCAACACAGGGCAGGTGTTTCATTATAATGAGGAGGGGGAGAAAAAAAAAATGGAAGGAAACAATAGCAGTCCTTACCTGTCAATTATCACTGGATCTGATGGAGTCTCATTTCTGTTGCCACAGCTTTTCTTGTCACAACAGCGGCTACAGAGCAAAAGTGAAAGGATTTAGTGCGACCATTACACTGTAAAATCATCATTACGAACATGGTAGGTTCAAATTGCCGGCTAGAGTTACCGCTCCGTCCCTGCCTGGAAATCAGTCAAATGTAGTGGGTCACATATGGGTTAATTACTATGTTTAACTTCTTGCACAGCTGGTTAGCAACGGAAAATATAAAAAGAGAGGGGTTTGCCCCTTTCACAAATAATAATTCAAGGATCACCCGAAACAGGGAGACCTGCCTATTTGTAGCCTCTTTTCCATAGGGTTTAACAGTTGTCCCACATACGCTCGTACACAAAATAAAGCAGCTTTTTCCCCGCTGAGCCTGGTTTTTATATTTGCTTAACGCTTATGTTACACGTCCACAAGATATTCCTGCTTCTGCACTCGGCTACCGGGAAACCTCCCCCTGAAATCCGAAAGCACAATTATTCTGCCTCTAAGAAACACCGTTGTTAATGGGAGACCCAAAATGCAAGCRCCATCGGCAGCGGCTTTTTTATGCTCGAGCGTGCCTGTTTCCCCAAGTTTTCTGAGCATGTTAATGATCACTAATGCCACGGAGAGCACAGCTCCGGCGGCTGGTGCCCTGCGTCAGGTCAGATACAAAGCAGGCATGTGAAATATAAGCTCTGTCTCCCAAAGCACTGCTCCATCGCTGACCTCGAGGCTGGGATTCTTTTGAACTATGGTGGCTCATTGTTTCCTAAGAGAAGTTAAATTGTTGTTTGTGATGATTCCTTGTCAGGGGTTATTGTCCATTCAGAGCCACAAATATATTGCAGGTAAGCTCACAGGCAATATACACATTTCTGCTCAGGGTGGGAATCCCTCCTGGTGCATCTAGAGCTGTGGCCAAGTGATGWGGGGGCTGCCCGCAGGAGCCCTGCTCTCCCAGCAGCCCGTCTAAACCCACAAGACCGAGTCACAGCTACATAGGTGAGCAAAGCCTCAGGCTTTCACCCACCCGCTCACCCCAGGGAGGAAACACCCATCTAGCAAGGAAAGCTCCTATTAACAGCTCCTATTGGCTTCTGTTAAGGGTGACATCCCTGAACAGAAAATTCCCCACTGAAGTCAAGGCTCCAAGCAATAAAAAAAAAATACAAGAAGCTCCTGTCTTCCCAAGCCCTCCTTGGTCCCCAGGGACCTGCTGGATGAAGACTGGGCAGCTCCTGTGGGGTGAGGGCTGCAGGGACCCCATCCCGTGGTGGCACCAAGTGACAGGCAGCGAGGACCACCCCATTTGCTCTCCCTGGCCGGACCTGAGCGCATCTCTCCGTTCAATAAACTTTCTGGTAAACCTCAACCACATGCAACCCAGTCTTTGGAAACCACCAAGCTTGTTCCAAACGGCATCCCAGGGACCTGCGCATCACCCTTATTTCAGCAGCCGGCTTTGGGCAGCTGGCGGGAACGACCACTGCTCGCACTCCCGCTCAGATGAACTATTTTCTTTTCCCCAGAAGGTGGAAGAACATCAGGGCAGGAAGAAGCCCTCAGAAGTGCCACGCTATATAAATAGCCCTGTTGGGAGTATGACAAAGGTTCTCTTGTGTTGCTGAACAATAGAGTGAATAATATACAGTTACCCACCAAGATTAGCAATAAAGCAACTAACCACACTAAAGATAACAAGAAAAGGGGGCCTTTTACAAAAACAGCCTGTTTAAACATGGTTTCAAAAAAAAAAAATTTTTGTTTTCAAAGAGAGGAAAATACATAATTCTTTTCACCGCAAAAAGCTTCAAGGCAACTATTCAGGGCTGAAACTTTTCACAGTTAACACATGTGCGGTATCTTCATTTCGGTGGAAGTTACATTGTTTGGGATTGCCAAAAAAAACTGCTTAATTTTACAGCACAATACCACAATTGATCCACCAAAAAATGCAAGAGCCTTGGCACCCAGAAAGTATTAAAATTTAGGAAGGAATAAAATATGCTGTAGGTAAATAGTCATGTGGACGTTAGGGGGCTTTTTTGCCTATAAAAGGACTTGTCATTGGAGTGCAGCTAGAATGTGTGGGGTGAGAAAATTTACCCACAAACAAGGCAATAAAAACTGCTAATCATTTTTAAATGATTAAAATGTAATTAGAAACAGAGTTGGCACAAGTTAAGACAATGCAGTTCTTGTGACTGAAGCAAATCAGGGCTAGTCCTGACATTCTCACAGCAGACTGGAGGGACAGAAATTGCCACACTTACTCAGGCGAGCAAAGGTTCCCAGGCTCCCAGCCCGAGATGGGCAGATACCACCATCCACGCACCACCAGGCTCGGAGGCCGGCACCTTCCTGGGGCGCTAACCCAGCGGGAGAGGCGGCCGCGGGGGCCCGGAGACGGGGATGCCTCAGTCTTGCCTCCTGCCGCGAGCGGGATGGAGTCAGGCGCTGGCCGATGGGGACAACCCGGCTTCGAGAGCGGGGGAAACACCGCCTTGCTCATGGGGTGGCCCCCTCGTTTGGATAGGGCTTCCCAAGAGTGCACCCCGATAATCCCAAGCAATACTAAGAGACCTCACTCTCTGCACCGCAATTTGAGGGTGATGTGGAAGAGGTGCGTGGCTGGCATGTCCCACTGTCTGGTGGCTCTGTGGCATGAAAGGAGGCCCCAAATGTTCTTTCATGTTCTAGGTAATTATTTTTTAAACCTTAGCTTGTCTTTTGCATTTTTTTCCCCCAACAGCAGAATCCGAGGCTTCGTCTACCCTATTTTTTCTATGCAGTGAATTAAAACATCATGCAAATCCTGAGTTTGAGACCTGGTTGCATGGAACGAGAAGTGCTTTTAATTCAACTTGCCTTGAAAGCTTTGGCTTTTAGTGCCTGCTTAACACTTGGAAAAAAGTTCCTAAATATTCAGCGCCCTTTCTCCTTTCTCTGAAGGAATTTAAAAATTCCCAGGAGCTTCTCTAAGTCACCCAGAAACGTTCCAGCTCCCAGCGAGGCTCTGTGAAAGCACAGGGAGAGGCGCTGAGTGACGGCTCCTTGCAGCCAGGAGGGCAAGGACTTCTCCTCGCTGTCCCCCCGTGACGCCCGTTCCCAAGTGGGGCAAGGAGCCACGGCTCAGGCACAGCGTCATGCCGGCCCACAGAAAAAGCCTGAAAAAATTGCTTCGTTTGGAGAGTTGTTTGTTTTTAAAACAAGTAGTTCCTTGATAGTAATGAAGCCTCTTGCCATTACAACCCCCGCCAGCTCCTGCACCCCCATCTCTGCCTACCCCAGGTCTCCTCCCCTCCTATTGCCATCCTCGCCATCCCCAGGGCTCGTGCCCAAGCCCCATGCCATCCCCACCCTGCCCCTTCGCAGGCCTCCCCGTCCCCTGGCCACCACCACTCCCAGGTTTTGTTGCTGCCTTTGTCCTCACCCCAACCCTCTGGGGACCTGCTGCCCTCCTGCCATCTTGCGCCATATCTTCCTCCTCCTCTTCCCTTCCCTGCGCTGGAGCATCTCTATTCCGCGCTGCCGGCCCCGCCACGGGCACGCAGGAGATGGCCTCCTCACCCCGATGTCTGGCACCCCCAAATCCCCCTGTCCCCACCCCGGCGTGGCAGCCAGGAGCATTGCTCGCGAGAGGAGCCCTGCTTTGTGTATCTGTGCGCTCGGGCTTTCTGCGGGGACAATGAACAATGAGAAATTACGGGGCGATGGCACGTGGCCAGCACAAATGCGACTTTCCAATCATTTAGCTGCCAGGCTCTAACAAGTCGTTAGCGAGTCCGTGTGGGACATTTTGCAGAAGCTCCCAGCGAGGTGGGTTTCATCCCGCAGACAATGCGGCCAGGACAACCCCTACCCCAAACAGGCTCCTTACCCCGAAGCGTGGAGGTGCGGGAGCTTCTCGCCAAAACAGCTGTAAGATTTTATTTTACACAGACAAAAACCATATTTTACTCCAACCTCATTCTCAGAAATCACTGAACCATTTTAGCTGAAACTTTCCAAAGAAAGTCAGCCTCAGGCTGACACCCTGCAAAGGACATTTCAGCCAGAACAGTTTAAGTTTGGCAAAGCTGTAAGCCACTGAAGGTTTCATAATGGAAATTGTTGAGGCAATATTAACTATAGATGTCCCTCCCCATGCTGCCTACAATACTAATAAATTCCACTGAGGCTGTGAATTCTCCCCAGCTATTAACATTTTCGCCAACAGTGTAGATTTTTATATTTGACAAAACACAATGAAATCCTTTGAAATAAACAGCCACCTGAAGCAAACCTCAGCCCCAATTTCCTACCACAACCAGGACTCTCCTATACATTTGAATTCTTTGTCTTATCTGTGCCATAGTTGTAGTATACTATAAATACCCAGCTTTGTCACATAAATGCAAAGTTTTATTGTGCAGTTAGCCTTGATAGAAAGCACTGCTGAAAGTTGTTTAGAAATTAAATATCTAAAACAAGCTATTTTAAAATACAGAGCCCTCACTATTTCATGTCTGAAATGAAGAAATTTCATCTTAGGGAGAGCAAGCTGTCTTTCACACCATATGGCTAATGGTAGTGCATAGCAATTAGCTGGGCTGATTAATGGGGAACAGACTCTAATTTTATGCTTATAATTGAGGCTGCATTTGCACCCCTGGTGCAAATTCAGCACATCCCAACTTCCACTTACAACAGGCAAGAAATCAAGAGAAACAGAATGGTGTGGAGAGAGATTTTTTTTTTCCCCTTCTAGACCCCTAAAGAGCATCAGATTTGCAATTTAAAAGAGTGTTAGCAGCACAATAGATGACAGATTTGTGCAATAGGGTCAAGCAGCCTGGTAAACAAACAGCACCCTCTTACACATGTATAGGCAGAAAAGGAAATGGGTAATATCTAATACGAACTGTAAGAAATTTGAATATGTCTCCCCCACCCCGTCAGGCACACAACATTTGCCTACTATGGTCAGATATTATTTTTTTTTGCTACCCCTCCACTTTATGGTTATGAAACAGAAAGCAAGGACTAGCAGCAAACAAATAGAAGGAGAAGAATAAAGCTCCTGATCCAGTGAATTTTAAGCACAAAGAAAGTGTGAAGTGCTTTAATAAAGGGAAAGACTGCACATCTTTCCACATTCCCAGAACGGAAATAATTTTGTCTCAGTCAAAGTATATTGAACGGCCATAAATCTTTGATGCAGGTATTTGGTCTTCTGGTTAAAACTCAGCCTTCTATATAAAGTTTCAATTTACTTCTTACTCTTTATGTTTCTAAAGTATTTGTAAGAAAATTAATGCACTAAAGTAGGTGATTCTCACTCTTGCACGGCTGGCTCGGTGAGTGGCAGGCAGATGTAATTCCTACCTCAAAACCTTGCCATTTAAGAATCAGGAGGGCACATCACCCAGGGCTAACAGCAGATTCAGACCCTGACGTTGCAGGCACTTGAGCATGTGCTTAATTTTACTCACATGAACAGTCCCGCTGTTTTACTGGTCTGTTACAGGAGAAAAGCAAAGCACGCACTTCAGCCTTATCAGGTCAGGGGCCTCCTTTAATATTTCCACGAATTGTTCCTAGCTAGGTATCTAATGTGAAAGTGGTGCTAATTGGGCCAATGAATTTTAGGGCAATTACAAGTTGTCAGCACTGGGTTTCCATTTGGAAAGGGAGAATTGGCCGGGAGTCCTCAGCAAAGCAATGCTGCAGCTCCCAACGGCAGCAGAAGCTCAGGCACCTCTTGGAGATGCCCGCCTGCTCTGATCGTTCTCGGGATGTAATGGGTTATCTTTGGTTTCCTGGAAGAAGCCAAACCTACTGAATGAAGCAGCCTCGAAAAATACGACATGAAAACTAAAATCCCCCAAATCCTGCAAGGAAGAATTTGGGGGGCTGCGCGGGGTTTTGCCCAGGCTGGCAAAGCAAGGAGAGCAGCTCCTTCTCTGCTGGCATCGCAGGGCACTGCCCTCCAGCAGGGTTTTATCAGGGAGGAGCTGCCGTGGAGGACAAAACATGCAGATTGCCAAGAACGAAAAAAAATTTTAAAAAATCAACCAACAGAGAAGTTTCCATCTGAATATTTTGTCTAAGACTCTCCCCCACCAGGAAACCCTCATCCAAGTTTATTCTCTTAGAAGTGGGTACTAGTTTTTACCCTCAAGTTACTCCTTTTTAGTAAATGTGTTTTGTAAAAGTTACAACGCATGCAATGGCATTTTTACAGTCTTAAAACAACTGATTGTAACAATGAGCTTATGCAAGAACGCCTCGTCTTCCACCAGGGAATTATTTTCTGCCATCGAATAACATGTAACAAATGATTTTTTCAGAATGCAAAAAACACCCACTAACTTTAATGAGACTGCAAGGTCAAGCTCTCCTAGGTGTCGGAGGGGTCTGTGGGAAGATGCTGCCTTCTCTGTAGTAAAAAGGAAGTAGAAGAGGCTTCACCTATTTCAATCAGCCAGAAAAGAGAAGGAAGCAGCTGCCCGTTGCAGAAGTACCGCGTTCAGGAGAGAAGATATTTGACTGTCCCAAATTTAAGTGACCAACCCCAGGCAGGCATGTTCAGGTGAAGAGAGCACAGGGCAGAGCCAAATCTGCATGGGGAAGTTCAAAGAAAAGCAACAAGAAGACATCGTTTGCATGGAGGAGTATCACCTGCTCCGCTCCAGCCGAGCAGGGACCTTGTGTGAGCAGCAACCGGGACAAAAAAGGCCTCCTGACTTCAAGTCTTAATGCACACCCAGAAAAACCAAAAATCACTGTTTTGTCATCTTACTAAGGAGGTTTTGTTGGGAATTGAGGACAGAGACGTTTATTGCTAGAAGACTATAATTGACTGTTAATTTTGGTGAGGAGACCTTTTGTGGGCTACGGTGTCTAAATGAAAACCAGTAGCGTTCTGTTAAGAATAACTCTTTATAAATAATTGAAAACTAGTGTGACGATTGAGACCTTGCTGCTAATTACACACACCAAACTGTGTTATTTTGGGATTGTTTAAGGCAAGAAAGATAAATTTAAGTCCGAAAATAGCTGCAGGTTCAACCTAGATTTTGAGAGACAGATTCATCTTCTCATCACTAATTAACTGGAAGCGGGGTATTTCTTACCTGCACATTATTTCATGCGTGAGCAGAACTCGGCACATTTCTGGGTTCTTGTCTTGGCCTTCGTATACTATCGCCTAGAAACAAAACACATTTTTAGCTGTACATTGAGTTGAGTTTGGAGAAAATAAAAACACATCACAGTAACCGATGGCGCAGCCGGAGTTGCAAGCCAAGTCGCAGGCTAAAGAGACCGCGTCTCCACCGAACCTGCTCCAAGACTTGCAGTTGGAAAACAACACAAGCTGAGTACAGCTAAATTCCCTCCTCTCCGTTGCACATCTCTCAAGCGGTGTGTAGGATGGGTTTTTTTAGTAGTCAAGACAACCACAATTTTCTTTTCAATTCAGAATAAAATATAAAACTAATAGCATTAAAAAAAAAAAAAAAAAAGAAAAAAAAAACAGCAAGGCTTGGCATACTTTGGGTCCTATTCATTAAAAAAAAAAAAAAAAGGACAGAAAAGAGAGAGCTCATGTATTTTTAATTACAAAAGCTGCACAGCCCAGGCATTTTCCTGGTAGCTCCTGAGAAAGAGCTTGGGCCTGATTCTCCCCTTGAACCTCGTGATCCACCGCTTTCTGGAGAGCAACTCTGGAGTTACAGGGATATAAATAAGTGAGAGGCAGGCCCTACCAGAGCAGAGGATACTAAAGCAAACAGAGGATCAACCAGCTTGAGAAATTTGACTCTGAGATAGCAYGGGGAGAATCCTTTAAGTTAAAACTGTGGAAAGACAGCGTATTCGCATTTCAAGAAGAGTCTATGTTTGCAATCCTCCCACCAGCAAAACCGGCAGCGATGGCGAGGGATCAGCATTACACGCAAACTAGGTTAGCGCTCACCGCCCGCTCAGTACAGGGTTTCCATCTGACCAGGACAGAGTTATGTTTTCTAACCACCCTGGCCCCAGGCACCAGCCCCCCAGCAGCAAAACAAGAGTGAAAAGGAGTTGCCTTTGCAACAGCATCTTTTGATAGCACTGAGGTTCCTAAATCTTTGAGGGTGCCACTCCGGAGCTAGGATCAATGGTTAGAGCCCCAGCCTCGGTGAGATGACCACTGCTTCTGAGCATCAGCTCTGCCCTTGACCTGTGGTGTGACCTTTTCAGCCTCTAAAATACAGACTTAAAAAGAAGAAATTGGGGAACAAACCCTGCAGATAAATTGACATCTGATACGGGTATCCCTAAAGCTAATGATAAAATAGATATTGAAAATAAAAAACAAAAGTATGCTATATGGATGAAATAGGTTTTATGGAATGACACCACTTTGAAATGGAGGTGTGGAAAATACTGAGAAAAAAAAAGTTATCTTAATATATGATGAAGTAAGATCATATGAACTGCTTTCCCAGTCCTTACAAATATAACCCACCAAGGGTAAGAGGTGTTGTACCTGCAAAGGGGGCACGGATCTCAGGACACACAAATCTGAAGAAACATGAGCTGATTTTTAACACCATTTTAATAGTAATATGCAATATTAATAATTATGCATTATAAAATGATTTAATTATTCCATAAATAATATCAGGAATGGGGCTGTGTTACCTTTGCTAGTTTTAATTTTTTCATTTTGGTTTTGCTATGTGCATTCCCCTAAAACCTGAGAGCCGGTGGGGGTTTTTTTGCTGATAAGATAAAGCAGAGGCCGCCGGTGCCATTGCAACTAACGGGTACAGTTTCACCTGACTTCTGCCCCCTCATTCCCACCAGTGAGGCACAAAACCTGTGAACCCAGCACTCGTCTAAAGGGGACACAAACGTGCTCGCAGGATGCGTGCAAAGTCCACGCAGCACAGACACCAGCAAACCCCCCTGACCCCAGCTGGGACCCCACGTCCCTGCTCGGTTGCTGGCCCACGCCTCGAGGTACATCCACATCAGTGCCCAAGAGAGCTACAGGTGGTTTGCAAGAGGCCTTGGAAGAAGGTAGTACAGTCGTCCATGTGTTACATCAGGAGTTGGGACAAATTCAGAAGATCCTCATTTCCACGCATTAAGGGGGAAGATGGGGAGAAGCTTCTTCCAGCCAAAACCAGGGACTCAAAGTAACCGGCTGACAACTGATGGGGTCGGTCAGCAGGGACATTGCAAGGACTCCAGAAAACCCCAAATCAGGTTCCACCTGGCAGTGGGACAGGCCGGGCAAGGGGGAAGCTCACAGCACTTTTTGGACTTAATCAACGCATAATCAAAGACTAATCTGCCTCTGAGAGTGCAGAGCATGGGGGGCAAAGAGCAGATCTACTCCCAAGGCCTTTAGTGGAGACAAACACCTCCAGTCCCCATTCACCCCTGTACGTCACAGCATGACACAGGGGGAATAGTGCCTGACAGGGGGCTGCTGGACTTGGCTTATTCTTCATAGACTTTCAAATCTTAAAATAAATTTACCCAGTACGGGTTATCTTGTTGCCAGCGAAGTCAAGGAAGCACTAGAAATGACAAACCAGAACACAAAATTTACTTTCTTTTTTTCCCCTCCCCTCTCTCTTCCTCTTCTCTTCCTGCTGCTGTGCTTACTTAACCTCCAGGTACCCGCTTAAGTAACTCAACTAAATAGCAATAATGAACGGGCAGAGTCAACACTGCAGTACATAATCACCTTGTCTGTTGTGTTTAGCATCAGTGATCCCTTCTTTGCGTGCATGACATTCTTCTGCCTTCCTCTACGTTAAGGATTTGCTTTTCACTTTATTTGCATTTAATTACCGATGTTGTACCCGTGCACATTTTGTTTTCTCCCTGTTAAGCGCAGATACTCCCGCATACCCTATTCCTGCAGGAATTCCTAGGAAATTCTAGGAAGCAGAAGGAATTGCTGAGTTCATTTCTGAGCAACTCATCCCCAACTCCCATTCCTATGTCCCAATTTACTTGTGCGAACGGGTGTGTAAAGCGCCAACTGTTTATTTCCGTGAATGGCTGCCTGAGAGCATTACAGATACTCTACCCTCTTGCAAACGGCGCTGCTCTAAAGCATTAATTCTACAATTAGCTTCAAAAAGGAAACAGGAACTGGTAAAGTTTCAGATCGTTATAGCTGCCAGAAGTATTTTTACAGGAAGGGTCTACAATGTCACTGTTGTGAAAATTTTTAACTTTAAGATTTGAAAAGCTACTCTTTTAACAAAAATATCTTAATTTTTTTTCATCATTATTTTTTAAAGTTCAGGCTTTAAAACAGGGTGATTGCAGCAGGATTTGTCATCGCACTAACATCGTCGTGATTTTGTCAAATAGGGATCACATTAATGAGAGATAAAGTGAAAGTTACAGTGTATAAACTTAGACCACACCAGAGCTAAAAATAAGCCTGCAAATACACATCAGAGTTGCACAACAAAACACCAGCAAAGGAAATGCAAAATTATAGACTTTGTTTTTTTTTTTCTTTTTGTTTACTTCGTGTAACTTTAACTCGGTGTTATTTCATAAGCATTTCAAAATAGTTTTTCTTCTCCTGAACAACTTAAATATTTCCCCACAAAATTCATCTTCCATTTTGTAAGCCATTACTCACCCAAGTAACCTTTCTACAAGAAGTCCAAATGAGTAACAATCACTCATGCACAAACGGCCCCGAAAAATTAGAGTCAAAATATAAGACTTCCTCACTCCCATTTAAATAAAACTGCATAAAAAGTGAAATCAAATGCAATTCACTGCTTGCCAGCAAATAAAATTTACTACATTGAGCACATCGCGGTCATTTCTAGACGACAAGTGCATCCAACAATTCGCCTAAACTTTTCAGTGACAGAGATCATAAAAAAAAAATTAAAAATTAAAGCCGGGGGGGGGTGTGGGGGGTGTGGGTGTGTGTGATATAAAAGTCAAGACTACAGTTCTCATTTAATTCACTTTTTCCCCAGTAAAGACAGGAGGATAAAGCAGTAAAATAGTTGACGAATAAGTTGGAAAAAATACAGTGCCAGATTTTGTCCTTAGCTATTCCTGAATAAATCCAGATTTATGCTGGTATAACTGAGGGCAGAATTGTCTTGTGGTGTCAGTTTGCCAGTCAAGCAATCCTGCTTTCTGAACTGGATGAGAAACAATCCTGAAGGAATGAGATCATGGTCATTATATTATTCAGTTATATCATGGCCTTGATTTTAAAAGAGTAAGAGAAGGAGAGAAATCACCAACATGCATCTAGATCCACTCGCTTTCAAATCCCTCATCTGTTTCACAAAACGAACTATCTCCTTTATTGAAATAAAGAAGAAAGAAAAACTCATTAAAATGAGGGTCTTTTCAAAAACAGAACTAAAATGATTTGTAATGACGTATACAGCCATACACACAGGGAGAAAATAAAATCCTGGCCCCACTGAATTCAATAGGAGCTTTGCAATTGACTTCAGATGGGCCAGAATTTCACCCAGAGAGGATTAGGCTTGTATCCGCTATATATCTACAGAGAAAATACTGTGAATTACATTTATTTGGCTTCGAATACTTAACCCTTAATTACCCGAGCTTTTACCCCTTCCCCAAGCAAATTTTCGACTCATCCCGCTGAGGTTTATCCCGGACAAGTAGCACAGCGCTGGGTCCCGGGGCGAGGACCATTACTTCTTGCTGTGTCTCTCAATGCACAATTCAGTAGCATCTAATTATTTTATCCAGTCTCCCTCTGCCTTTGATACACAGGCTGCTTATCGACGTATTCACACAAATTAAATAAATTTATCTCTCCTAATATGTTCATTTTTAATGGTTTTCAAACATTCACATGGAAACAGCTCTAGCGTAAATATCCCAGAACAAATGGCTGTATATTATACAGGAGGGAGCAGTTGGGCTGCCAGACTGGGAATGCACCAGGCCATCTGGCTCAGGCAGTCTCTCCAAAATCCTCAGCTTTGTTTTCACCCTCAGACTCCAAACAACACATTTTCCACTGTGATGAGTTTACATTTTCCCAAACACAGGTCCTGATCATGCATGCAAATTCCAAACTTCTCCATTCCTCTCTGTACAAGAAAATTAAAATCACCTGCGCTTCTGACATCTCACCAAAGGCACAAGAAAGCTGCTAAAATCTGGCGCAATGTAAACTTTCCCCGTCACAGGGGTTAGGTTTTGTTTTATGTTTGTGTGAAATTTCTCCGAGTCTGCTGAGGCTCCTCTGAACTTATTGATAACATTTTTTTTCCCATGCGTGTAGCTGCCAGAGAAGGGCCATGCTATGCACAGAATAGAGAGCTGATCAAATATCTGCAGACATCAGAGAATGATAGAGAAGTCAACAGAAAAACCATTTGCATGCAGAGTTAAAGTACTGAAAAAAAGCAAAATATAAACAGAGTCTAAGTCTGAAGGAAGAATTTTTGACTCATGAGGACTCTCAGCAATAGACAATAGCTATCGTGCAAAACTTATGATTTTTGAGATGCCTGAGCCATATTAGCATCCGTTATATCTTATGGATGAGAACGGCTGAAGGAAAAATGGGTGGGGAACAAGATTTTCAGATTTATTTCCTCCATCTTCCCTAATAGTGAAATATCTCAACTTTATGAAAATACAGCTGAAGAAATAGAAGGCATCTCTTCTCCGTAAATATATTAAAATCCTTAGACTTGCCTAAAAACTCCGGTTTTATTAGGGCAGACATATTTCACATTTTGCAGGCAATTTCAAAATGCATCATTGTTAGAGCCAGACCTACTGCGGTAGGAGCTGCTGCTTTACGGAAAGCAACAGCTATAAAGTTTGGGATCCTACAGGGTTTTGAACGCATTAGGAATGTGATCCCGACATAAAATGAGGTGCCAAGATAACATAAAAGAAAATTTAATTAAGTCAGTATTGACGCCGAATGTTGTTACCCTAACTGAAAAGAACTTCCCCGCAACATTAACGATTTGTGTGTTGTATTTACAATTTTTAAATGATGGGGGCACATTTTGGAAACGTAGCGAGACCCCTCAAAGGCATGTAATTCCCATCTTACCCAACGCTTCTCTGGGGCCACCACCAAAGGCCAAGCACATTATCCTGAATGTAACTGGAAATGATGCACTTTGAGACCAATCCTGCCTGGGTTTCCCATTCAGGAGTCCCACAGCCCAGACTACCAAGGAGCGCGCGTGCAACAAAAGCTCATGTTTTGGGGCAGCGCATGCATAGTTCATACCTACACCCCAGATCTGCCCTGGGATGTAGTCGGCAACAAAATTCTTGGTTACTTCAATACTGCCACTCTCCAGCCCCGCTTCCCATACTGCATCACAGCTGATAGAGAACATACACATGCGCACCAGGACACGTAGATCCCCGTATTCCACCTATGACAGGACTCTTGCCATGAGTTTCTTAGTCAGGCATAGCCACACAAACAAATCCCTGATTTATTCAGATCAAGAACTCTATAGGAGCAGGAATATCTACTATTTATTACATACACAGCATCCAGCATGGTGAAGCCCTGCCTGTCTACCTGCTGATATAATGCATGCTGCTAATGGGACATTTATGTTAAATCTCTGAGTAGCAATCCTATATACAGAAATCTAGGTCTGATTTGCAGAACAGATTTTATTTTATCTTACCTAACTTAATAATCCGCAGCTGTACAAAACCTTGCAATTTATAACTGTGAGACAAAGAGAATACGTTTAAATCTGATGTGTCCATATTTTTAAAAAAATTATATAATATAAAAAAAGAGCCGCAGATACTTTCCTGTATGATCTGGGGAACCTAACTCATTCAAGCTTTGCTTCTGTGGGATTTTTAATTTGCCACCAGAAACCTCAGAGTAGCTGTAATTTCAGTCTGGGAATTCACAATTATTGAGTGTGTGAATGTATGTGTGTGAGTATTGAGAAGATACTTGCCAGCTGAAACATGTACGCTTCTGCAACAGTTTCATTTAAAAGTAATCATTTCATTATCCAATTTGTTCTGAGCGTCATGCATTAAAATACTACACCTTCAAGTAGACTGACAATATATATTTAACTTTCATTAAAAATTAAAGAATTTTCAGACAGTCTTTGCAATATTTAATTACAGTTTAGTGATTTGAAAGTTACTTGAGAATCTTCTATATAATTCACTGTCGTAAAATATAAATGATATGTTCAACATTTGGGTGAGCTTCTGTCATGTGTTGTACTTCRCTTCCTAATAAGCATTCAGTAACCAAAGCGATCGCAACTCTGAAATAATTTCACTTTAAAAAAGAAAGAATTAAAAAAGAAGAGGGAGAATTTAGCCCCCAGCCCCCGAAAAAATTCAGAGCGGCACATGCCAGTTTTGACATGACAATGCCCTATTTTTCATAAGCAATTATAGACGTGCCTAAAGAAATTATATTCATGAAATTAATACGTAAGCAAACATGTTTGCRTCTAAAATAGCCTTTCACTCCCCATTTTCTAATCTAAGTTCAGAGAGCTTTTGTTCTAAATCCTCACTTCTCAACTCCATTGCACTTTCCCCAAAATCTGTCATTTGCACTAACTGTGTTTTTGTAAGACTTCCTGAAATCAGACAGATTTCTTTTTTTTTTTTTTTCCTTTATTGTGAATCTGCTTTAAAGCTACATGGTAGGTATTACAAATAAACTGTATCTCGGGGTTTTTTTTCCCCCTTTCTCTCCAAAGACCTTCTGATGACTTGATAATAATGAAAGACCAAGAGGTCAAACAGTGCCTTAGGATGAACTCTTCATATGCAAGATGCCTTTGTTAAGAAAATTATTTTGAATCCGCTGCTCTACATGAGTTCAGGGCTCTGTTTTCAACAGGATTATGAACAGAGACTTTTGCATTTCCGTAATGATAGGAAAGCTATTTAAAGATAATATTTATTGATAGTCTCTCTCATATGGTCTACAGCRAAATACATAAGCTCCAAAAGGACTAAAAGGAGTTCATATATCAGGAAGATTTTGTTACTTTTAACACAAACTAACCAATTTGTGCCTGAAAAACAAGGAATGACAGCAAATGCTTTCCAAGATTTGTTATGAAGAAGGGCATGTTGCTGCTGTTTTAATTCCTACAGGGAATGGGCTCTGTTTGGAAGTGTATAGTTTAACAGAGTTCAGATGCATAATGGATTCTCTAGTAAAATTCATCCAAGTTCCTTTTTTCTTTTTTTTTTTTTCTTTTTTTTTTTTTTTTTTTTTTTGTTGAAAGACAGTCTTCAATAGCAGGAAGAGATGTTTTGGGACCATCAAAGAGAGTTTTCTAAAACAAACTCAGCCCTTAGAGCTTTATGTTTTGCTGTAGAAAAGAAACCCAAATACAAGCCAAGAGTTTTTTCCTTACAGACAACATACAGGGACTGACTTTTCCTATCGGTACAAAAAAAGCTTAATGTTTTTCCTAAACAAAATTTAAGAATTTTTTTTAACAAGTAAAACAGATTAGGAGGGAAAAAACAGATCTTAAGGATAAAAAGGCTTAAAAGCGATCCCAACTATTTAAAAGAAACGTATTATAAGAGAAAATTATTTTGGCAGGAACAGAAGAAAAAGCTAGAGTAACAAATTTTTTTAAAAAAGAGAGAATCGATTTGTTCAGATAGTCCCTTTGTAAAAATACTGTTTTCATACAGAAAAGTATTTTTTACAGGTAGGCACGCACGTTATTACTCTGTTTGGGAAGCTAAAGAGCAAGCTTAAAACGGAGGTTAATCCATTGGCAAGGTCTGCTGCCCTGCAGCCCTCCCCGAAGTCCGGCACCGAGCTCGCCGCTCCCCGCGCCGCGTTCCGGGGGGCTATTCCCACACGCAAACGTGCCACGATTTGATCGCTCCTCCTTTAACCCCAGGACCCGGCGGCAGCGCGAGTAGGGGAAGGACAAACACAGCCACCGCGCCCGAGCAGCGGCTTCTGCTGACGGCGTTTGGTGGGCTGGGGGAGGCCGGAGGTTAATTCGTATTAATTAAGCGGCAAAACCAGCCCCAGCCCGGTCTAGGACGGCTGGAGGGGTCGCCTGTATTTTCCGGAGCTCCCCAGCCCGGCGGCGGGCAGGGTCCCGCGGGGACCCTCCGCGCCACCCCGCAGCCCCGACGCCGGGGTCGGTCCCCGCCGCTGCGCGGGGGCCGGGCGCGGGTGCGGAGCGCGGCCGTGCCCCGCGGGAGGCGGCAGCCTCTTCCCCGCCGGGGCAGAGCCGCTCCGCTTCGCCGCGGGGGCGGGTTTCGCCTCCGCGGGCCGCCCCGCCGCGCTCCCGGGGGCCGCCCCGACGGCTGCCACCCCCCCCTAACACACACACCCCTCCTCCGCGGGCGTCCCGCAGCACCTACCTGCTTGGTCATGGAGTCGATGAGTCGGACGTAGAAATCCTGCTCCGTCCTGATCCCTGAAACAAGGCAGAGGTGTGAGGAGCGGGGTCGGCCGGCGGCAGCGCGCCGGGGCTCGCCCGAAGGCTCGGGCCCGCCGGGGCTCCCGCCCGGGGCCGCCCGTCCCAGCAGCACTGGCCGCGGCCGGGCTGCGCCCAGGCACCGAGCGCAGGGATGCGCGGAGCGGAGGAGAGCCGGGGCAGCGGCTTCCCGGCCTCTGATGGGCTTTCCAGCCGAGGAGGCGGCAGGAGGGCAGCCGGCGGGGGGTGGTGGGGCTGACACCGGGGGCTCCCAGCCCTTACCGTTGCTGTAGAGCAGCTGCAGGCGGTAGTGGATCCCGTTGTTGGTCTTTTCGCTGTTGGCTTCCTGAAGTCAAAGAGCACACGGGAGACCGGAGGAAAAAGAAAAAAAAAAAAAAAAATCATATGAAGCTTCTCCATCACTCGCACGCCGGGTGCCCCCGGGGCTGGACGGGGCAGCTCTCAGCCCCCTCCTCCGCCCCGGGCATAGCGAGCGATCAGGGGAGACCCCCTCCCCGGCTGCCTTCCGGGCCGGGGGAGAGGGAGGCGCCCGGGAGGCGGCGGTGGCTCCCAGGACGAGCCGGTGCCGCGGCCCCGGGGGAGCGGAGCGGGGAGCCGGGCTACTCACCTTCTCCTTCTCCACGAAGCCCACGAAGGCGGTGCGCTCGATCTCCACGGGCTGCCCCTGCCGGTCGTACAGAGCCAGGACGAAGTGGAAAAAGTTGGACTTTCTCAGGTTGGACGGAGGCTGCTTCTCGAAGTGAGCCCGGGCCAGACCCACTCCGCTGGGACCAGAAAGACGCGGGTTAGCGGCAGCCCCGACGACGCGGCCTCACGCCCCCCCCAGCCGGCTCCCGGGCCCGTGCCTTCCCCCGCCGGGACCCGGCTGGGCTCCCCCGGGGCTGAGCATCCCCCCCGCCCCCGAGTCGCCCCGGGGCTCTTCCCTCCGGGCCAGGGGAAAGGCGTGCTCAAGCACGGCCACGTCGAAACCCCGCGGAGCCGGGAGCGCGGCACAGACCCGACCCCATCCCGCCCTGCGGCGAGCCCGAAGCGCCAAGCAGCCCCCCCCGGTACCCGACACCGGCACCCACCAACCCTCCCCGGGGGCCGTGCCCGCTCGCAGCCGGCCCTGCATGGCGGGGGAGCCGCGCTCAGCCCCGCCGGCGCGTTGCCCCGCGGAGCGGCATTGGTCCTGCCACTTCTCAAACTCGGCTCGAAGCTGTCACCCAAGCGCCCATGTGCCTTATCTTTCGGTTTCAGTCCTGCGAGCCTTTCCTCCCCTCGCCGGAGTGGTGGGTGAACACCGCGACGGCAGCCGAGGAGACAACTTGAAATATTTCAGGGTTGTCCCTTGCAGAAACTTTCCCTTCCTTAGAGGGCTCCAAAGGGAGGGGTGCGGGGCGAGGTGGGAGACACCGGGAGATGTCAACATTAAACTTCGTGGCTGATGCCGGCTCCAGGGCTCAGGCTGCGAATCCGGCATCAGTTATTTTTTTGTTTTCGCGGGGAAGAGGATGGGGAGAAGGAGAAATAAGGGAGAAAGCGAGGCTGGGCGCAGCTTCGCCAAATGCACCTTCTATTTGAGGGATTTCTTTTTAAAAATCTGAGATAAGTGGCAGTGGTTTTACAAAGGGGCTTCGAATTAAATTTCTCCTCGAGAAAGCTTTGCAAAACTCCCTGCTTATCGGAGGAGAAGAAGGGAGGCTGCTGATCCTGACGAGGATAAGAAAGCGAGGTAGAGAAATACATTTTGGATACATCCGTGCACAACTCGCTGCTTATCGGAGGAGGGAAGTGTCATTTGGAGATCTTAAGACTAAATCAGCAGCAAACGTAGTTTTGAAAAGTCCTTCCTCCGCGCGAGCACAAGGGGCTAGAGAGATTAAAACCCACCTATTCCTACCTAGCGAAACTCGCCGCTTCCTTTATTATTATTATTATTATTTAATAAAAAGTCATTCCTACGGGACAAGAGGGATAAATATTTAACTGGCGACATCTACGCGAAACTCACTGCTGGTAGCAGAGCTCCAGAGCCRGCTTTTTGTTGGTGCAGGGGGAAAGGCGCTGCCCGCGGGGAGCAGCGCTGCAGGCGGCGTGCGCCCCGGGGCGCGGAGCGGGGCGCGGGCGCGGAGCCTGCCTACCTCTGAGCGGCCGTGCTGGCGTCCAGGACGCCGGCTCCCTGCATCCACGTCCGCACCGCGTTCATCCCCGCGCCGAGGGGCTCTTCCTTCATGCTGCTCCCACTCCGCTGGATGCTTTCCTGAATCCCAAACATGAATCAGAAACAACAGCGCAAATCTTCCTTCTTTACTCAAAAAAAAAAAAAAAAAAAAAAAA
>JAYKAV010003155.1:593813-625856 GCA_035582835.1 Phoebastria nigripes | reverse complement strand
AAAAAAAAAAAAAAAAAAAAATCTCAGATGGCAGTTTAAGAAACAATAGGACGAACGGGAGCTGCGGCAGGCTCTGCTACATCAAGTGTCATTTTCCAGTGACAAGAGAGGCAAGTTTCCCCCCCCCCTTTTCCCCTCTCTCTTTTCTTTCTTTCTTTTCTCCCTCTTTCTTCTCGCCTCTCCCAGCCGGAGCGCTCTCTCCTCCCTCCTTCAGCCGCGCAGGAAGCGAGTTGCCGGAGCCGGGCGCACGCCGGGAAGGGAGCGAGAGGGGCGCACCCGCGGCGGCGGCGCGGACGGACGGACGGAGGGAGACCCTGGGGCTCCCAGTGCCCGCGCCCCCTCCCTCTCCCGCAGCGCCGGGGCGGACTCGCCGTCTCTCCCTATGGGAGCCACTTTGACTGTCCCCGCCGCCGAACACGAGCCCCGCAGCCCCGGCGGGCGGGGGGCGGGGCCGCCGCCGCCACGCCCCCTCATTTGCATCGCGTCACCGCTCCCCCCCCCCCCGCGGCGGCGCCGCCAATGGCCGCCCGCGAGTCGCCGCCGCGGGGGCGAGGCCACGCCCCCGCTCGTTAGCATAGCCCCGCCCAGACGCCCCGGCCGGCCCGGGGGAAAGTTGCCCCGAAGCCCCCCCGGGGTGGGGGGGGGCATTAATACAAACACGATCGCGCCTTTGTTCATCGACGAGGCGGCGGCGCTGCTCGACGGGGGAAAGTTGCCCCGCGCCAGGTACCCGCGCGCGGAGAACCGGAGGGGGCGCGGACACCCCCCCCCGGAGGAGCGCCCCGCTCCCCGCACCGACACCCCCCCAGCGCCCGGGGCCGGCCCTCGGCAGGAGCGCGCCGCGGTCCTGGCTCCCGCACAGCCCGCAGCCGGCGGGGACCAGCGGCAGCGCTAATTGCGAGGCTGGCCGAGCCCTCCCCGCTCCCCCGGGGCCGCCCCGGCGGGTCCTGCCCCAGCGCCAGGCTGCCGACCCCGAGACCGACTGCCCAAAGCCGGGGATGCCCCGCGGCCGCCCGCCCCTGCRCCGGGAGCGCCCCGCCGGCGGTGCCCTCTGCCCGAGCCCGGGAAGAAGAGGCCGCCTCACGCTGGAAACACGCGTGGGGCCGGACCTGCCCCGGGTCTCGCCAACTTCCCCGCTGCAAATCCCCGCTGAAGCCCCACCGCTCGCCCCGGTTCCTGCCCCGTTCCCGGGCAGCGGTGCGCTGCTTTGCGGCAAAAGCACACAATTTCCGAACAGGATAGTTCACGGAGAAAGTCCGATTTTTTTCTAGGAAGTCTGATTTTTTTTTCTAGGGAAAATAATCATAATGAAACCAATTCCTCCCCTCGCTGGGGAAGCGCTGGGCTGGCTGCGCGGCGGCGGAGCGGGCGCAGGGCCCGCACGTCTCCGCGGGCTCCCCGACCTGCCGCCCGTCGGTCTCCCCGCATCAACGCCCATCCTTCCCCCCGCGCAACTCGCTTCGTTGCCGAGCCGCTCCCCTGCGCCCCGGGGTCTGGCCACCGCCTCCCCCACGGGCTTTTGCCGCGGAAGAGAGTTCGCTGTGCCGGCTGCGTGGGTTATGCCTCCTCAAATACAGGCTTGCGCAGCATTTGCACATATAATAAAACAAAACCCGGTGCATCCCGGCAAGGCTACTCACCCTCCCCAGGGCGATGTTAGGGGAGGTGACCCGCCCGACCCCGCTTTGGGGAGGGTAGCCTCTGAAGTGTCTGGGTTATCTCTGAATTGCTCCCGTGCCCCTCTATCCCCCCTCGAGGTGCGGAAGATGCTGTCCCGGGAGCGGCAGGGGATGGCGGGGCGGGCGGCTGCTGTCCTCCCCTTCCAGGGGCTGCGCAGAGCCCCGCGGAGGGCAGCGGAGCCCACCGGGACATGCTGAGCCCGCAAATGCCCTGTCTGGAGCACAGCTAAGGGCCTCCGAGCTGGTCCAGAGAACAGGCAGCACAGGTACAAGACAGTATAGGCACCAGTATACAGCTCCACAGGCACCCTACAGCAGTCTGACAACTCTGTAGGACACTCTTCCAGCCACCTGTACATCACTTTGTGTGCAGCAGCCGGCTGAGCACACAGCTAAGCCTCGGCCAGAGAGCTCTGTCTCAAAAGCAGGCACACAGCCCGCTACCAGCACCTCGCTGGCACTGAGAAACTGCACCCGACCCTTGGCTCTAGGCGGGTCCACACACAAAACATCCACATCCACAGTACACTGCGTTCTCACATAGGAACCGTTACAGAGAGCAACTTTTCACATTCCCTGCAGATGATATTTGAATCTTCACATAATCCTACTGTGTCATATCTCAGGGATATGTAGAAGAACACAGACATAGAGCCATACATGAATATTTACTCCATAGGTATTGCATAGGAGTAGTTTGACCCCTGCAGTGCTCCAGCTTTCTTGGTCTTCTTCAGGCTGCTGCTGTATCACTTGTATCATATCCAGCCTAAATGCCTCCATGGTGAGATACATTTTGCAATTAAAAGCTATTTGCACCTGCACTGATTACTCCTTTCCCAGGGCAGGGATCTGCCCAGGRAGGAATAATGCATTTGAATCAATATACCGAGCAGTTGGCAGATTTTGCCCTTCAAATCTGTTCAGGGGATCAGGGGACCGTTTCCATGCCTTTCCTGGATGCTGAAGGGAACAGCATCCCAGCAGCAGTCTGAGGGCACCTCCACCGGGCAGGGACAGCCAGCCACGACAATAAAAGTGACAAGTTCTCCACTACTTTCCCCCCTGTACACACACACACACACATGCGCACGCCTCTGCCCAACACACAGGCAAGCTCCTAGAGGCTCCTGCTGAGGGCTGGGGGAGATGCCCCATCTGGGGCTTACGGGTAGTCTCAAAGCTGCTAATTGTTGCAAGGATGAAAGAGTTAAACACTGGCTCGACCCCCACAGGAGGAGTGTGAAAGAAAAGCAGAGCTGAAACAAGGAGGGGGTGAGAAAGTCAGGACTTGAGGAAGGAGAAAAAAAAAAAAAAGAAAACAAAAATTGCTGGCAGCAGGCGAGGAGACTTCTGTGCTCCATCCACGCCGCAGAGGCCAACCCTAGTGTACCGGGGCTTTTATTTTAAAGAATTCCCAGTTGCTTCCAGCACTCACTTTCTCCACACCACCTGGGTCTGGTCTCTGGACCAACCCCACCACACTCCACTGACTGCAGCAGAGCCACTCCTGCATGTGTACCAGTGTCATGCTGGTTATGAGGCCGGAGGATATTCATGTGGAAAGCTGGGTTTATCCTTCCCTTAGCATGTCAAACTGAGCTGGAGGACACTCCGCAGCCTGCCACAGGAGAGTCCTTGGTGGGCTGGCCAGGACTCGGCACTTAACTGTTTTGCTGCAGAGGGAAACCCAGGCACATTGCAGTGAGGCTTTCCTGCAAGCCCGAGTTAAACGCTCTCAACGTACAATGCAGAATAAAACACACACAGACTTGCAGACTGCGATTTGCTCCCAGGGGTGAGCAAACGCTTTGCTCCCAAAGCAAGTGAGAGCCRCACGGTTGAGCTGTGGATTTTACCCCAGCCACACAAACCCCTAAGCTGCAACTTCGCAGCACAGGCAAGAGCAGCTTACAAACAGGTCCAGGACATGGTCGCAGTGTCCCCGGTCATGACGGATAGCAGGGATGGAGCAATGCTGGGATCCAAATGCTAGTGGAAGGGAAAGGAAGCAGAAAGGGCTGTCCCTGGCTTGCTCGTCCTGTGCAGGAGAAAACAGGGCTCCTGGCGAACAACTGGTTTTGAGGCCTTTGAATGAGGGGGCCATGGAAGGAGGCTTCACTCCAGAGGACAAACACAAGCCCTACGAGGCTGGAGACAGAGGTCCCGGAGTGCAGGAGTCTCCTGTGTGGGGAAAGGCCTCTCCCCTTCCCTGAGGCAGTTTCCAAGTGGGCCCAAGGCCCCTCTCGCCTCTGACCTGGAGTTCATCCAGGACAACTCCCTCCTCCTGCCTCCAGTCCCCACTCCCTCTGCCCCGGGCTCCTGGCGCAGGGGGGACGGTCAGGTCCCGCTTCCCTCTGCCCAGACCCCGAGGGAGGGAAGAAGTGGTTGGAAATGGGAATTTCTGAGAGAAAAGCCTTCTGCTCCCTCCTCCCTGACCTTTGCAGCTGGATGAGGCACCCCCAAAGGGACCATGCTCCTTCCTGCCCTTCTCAGAAGGAGGCAGATGAACAACGGACTCGTGCCGATGGGGGGAAAGGGAAAAGCAGCCTCTCCTCTCAAGGTGGGACTGAAAGCAGAGCATTTGGGGTCTGAGCACATACCTGCACTTTCTGCTGATTCAGAGGTGGAAGGGGCTTGAGGGTTTGGGAACAGTTCATTTGTATCCTCCCCAGCAAAGATGCTTTTCATAAGTATTTTCCTTATAGCCAACAGGCTCCTGTTTTGATCCAAAGACTTTCTATCCACAGATAAATCCAATGTCCACCCTGGCAGCTGATGACACTGTTCAGCTACTTGGGGTGTTTTATTCCTCCTACCTGGCTCACTCCTGGGGAGAAGGAGAAGAGGAGAAAAAGGCTCAGAGGACTGAGGATTAGGATATGATGCTCTGCTTGCCCTGTTCAGGAGGTAGGAGCCTGGATGCCTCTGGGACGAGACAGAGGATCTGTCCACAGCACAGTAATGACAGGACCCCACTTTTACCCAACTGCCATGAAGCAGCAGCAGCAGCAGCAGCAGGCGACCTAGATGGAAACATTTCATCCAGGAGCTTTCCTCCTCCTGCCTCCCCTGCCCCTTGGGGACTGGGGACCCCCGGGTTGCCCCCCGCCAGGATGGGGCGGTGGGGCTCTCCCCCCTGGGCAGCGGGAGGCTGCCGGCCCTGGGGCAGAGTTAACCCCTGTGGGTCTGCAGCAGCTGGGCATTGAGGGAAGCATTTGGAAAATGCCCGGCCTGCAAGGGGCGGGGGGGAAGGGGGAGACCCACCTAGGGGTGCCTGGAGGCGGGGGTGGGGTGGGGGTGGGACCCCGGGGCAGAGGGGCTATCAGGCGGCAGCGAGAGTCCGGCAGAGCGGACCCGCTCCCGGCGGCTCGTCAGAAGGAGAAGGACGGGACGGGGGGGATGCGGGGCGCCCCCCCCCCCGCCCTCCAAGCTCAGCTCCCCCCGCTACCGCGCTCACCCCGTTACCGCCCGGGGCAGGACCCCCCCCGGCAACTCTCCGGGGGTGGGGGGCGAGCAGAGCTGTGGAATTACGTCGGGGCRAGCCCCGCACAGCGCTGCACGGCGGGGGAGAGGGGAGGGCACCCCCACCTCCGCTCTCACGGGCTGGGGCGGGGGGGAAGGCGAGCCCCCCCGGCCGCGCTGGGGAGCCGCTCCCGCCGGCACCGCGGCTGCATCGGGGGGGGGCGCACCGGGGGGTGTTGGGGGGCAGCTGCCACCGCTCCCCCGGCACCCCAACACCCGCCTGCCCCATGGGGTTCCCGGGGGACCCGCGTCCCCACATCTGACAGCAAATCTAATTCCGAGCACAGACGGTGCAGACTAGAGTTACCCGCCTGGGGTTGGGGGGCTGGTTGCTGGGGGTCACCCCAAATATTCGAGGTGCTCGCACAGCCCGTAGCACTGTCGTTCGTGGGCAAGGGCACGGGGTTTTATCCAGCCGTGAATTCAGCYGTCGGTGTGTTACGCCTATCCCAGGGTAAATACGGCTGCAGGTGTAGCTGGACCACTGTGCTGCCTAGACCATGGCATGTCAGCGACAGGGATGTGATGGCTCTGTCCCGAGAACCTCCCAGTCCTGATGCATCGTGGGACCCTCCTGGCAGCCCTACTCATGCCAAAAGGGCAAATCATCCCTACAAAGGGCAAACACCGTCCGCTTTCACTGATAAGAGCAGATGAAATCTGTTTCTTCAGTACATCAGTGGAAATGGCACTATGGTATAGACAGCTGCAGATTTCCATTCCCTACAGTACTCGCACAACCTTGCAATACTTTTAAGATTAACTTGTATTTATTTGTTTATTCTGGCAGCCACTGGACAGATTACGGTTATTTTATCACACAAAAATCTTACATTGTCAGTTCAGCAAAGCATGTAAACATACAATCAACTGCTATTGGCTTCAGGGAGATGTACATGTCTCCCATTTAAGAAGGAAGGGAGAAACYCAGAGGCATGCACCCCCTCACTCTGAGAGAATGAGTTTAAGCATATTACATGGAATGGATTTAAACATCTACTAAAGTTGTCACATGCTTTGCTGAATCAAGACTGAATATTATTGGAAGTATTTAAGTGACTTAGGAATCTATATCTCCTTTTAAACACTTACATAAACTCTGCGGACTTTGCATCTTGGGATTTCAACTTTAAAGGTGCACAAGCTCTTTTGAAGGGTGTACTCCAAAATCTCAGGCTCTTCCTTCAAACAGGGGAGTGATAAGAGAGACACATAACTTGCTGGGTTGGCAAGCGTTAAGTTCTCTATGTCTAGGACCTGATTGCTCAGGATTTGGCTGCTCTTTTTGTGCTGACCATTTTGAAACCTATTTTCTCTGGCATTCATGTTAACATCAGAAGGTCTCATGATTTCAGCAGAAGCAGAACTAAGTTCATCATCTGGGCTCAGACATTTTGCCTGGAGCCAGAGACATACCTTTGACCAATGAGATTTTGGCAGAGCATAGCATAGAAGTGCTTTGGTTGCAATGAAGTTTAAGATACATAGAGATACTCACTTTTGTATGTACTTTCCAGAGCTTTGGACAACTCGAAGTTCAAGTCCCCGCTTTGTGTGATCTAGAACAGAGGATTTCTTTGTTTTTATCTTTGTCCAGGATCTCTGCGACACGAGGGAGACCAAAGACATCCACCTGGACTTCTCACATCCCTTCTTAGGACCTTTTCTCAAAAATATTCAACCTGTGAGAAAAAGTTATAAGAGTTCTGGTAAAGAGACAACTGGACAGTGCCCATTACATGGGAAGGAGGCATCACACTCATTAGGAACTCTGGGTTATCCTGTGTTAGTTATAAAGTCTGTACCTGTTTTATCAGCAGAGCTAAAGTGTGCTTAAACACTCTCCTGAATAGAAATGTTTTGGAAGGTGCTGTTCACTACTGAGCATTTGTGCAGGGAACAAGACATCGTAGTCCTTACTCAAGCACAGCTCCCACTGACTTCCAYAGGAAAAGGGTAGCCTGTCTGAGCAGGCATCTGTGTTTTTCATATGCACACACATTCATTATGGATGATATACAAATGCTGCTCATGCTTCCCAAGCAGATTGTTATGGTAAGGCTCACATCCCACCGATTTCACTGCAGGGCTTAGGAAGCCTTCAGAAGCCTCCCAGAATGTGTTACAAACGATGTATGGAGAAATTTCTTCCTCCAGCACTGAAACAGAGTCATTGTCATGGTGTGATGAAGGAACTGTTAAACAGATACAGCACAACACTGGAGCTGGATTCTAGCCAGCGTATTTCAAGCAACTTGTAAAAAGTTCACTGATTCTTTAATGACTCCACCTGGTTAGAGCAGGACCTCTGTTTTATGTGCCTTCCAGAAGATATGTTGCAAGAGAAGTGTGTCTTAGATGATATGAATCAAACCGGTTCCTCTAACATCATGTTGGTCTGGAATAGCTGTTGACCTGATGGAGTGTTAATGGGAACATTTATTTGTTTCTTTATCACTACAAAGATGTCATATATACTTACCCTGCTGCTGCCACTGTTCCCAAAGGGCTGTCAGCACAAGAGCCATTATAACATGACTGCCAGAGGTAATTTTTTTTTTTTCCCCCCCCTCACACATTATTTCTTCAAATGATTCTGTAAAGAGAGAAAGAACGTGGATACAAAAATTGCTGGTAAAAGAACAGTGCAGTGTAACGTGAGCCAAAGAAGCTTTTCTAAACGTCTGTCACTCTCCGCTTTTATTGCTTACGGAAAGCAACACACACAGCCCGGATCTGTCGTGGCACGGGGTGTGCGTGCTGCACCTGGCACGGTGAGGATGGGATTTGCCACCGGGACTCTCCAGACTCTCCCCGTTCATGGAAACAAACAGGCGGAGTTTGCGTGGCACTGCCGGACCACRCAACTGCCCTGTGCAGAGGGGCTGCCTTCGGGTGATATACCCCGTCTTTGTGTTTCTTCATATTTCTGGCTTACGTGAGAGCACAAAGACTTTAACGCAGAGTGTTTTGGTAACACAGTCATTAGTAAATAAAAATTAGGTAGAAACCCACTGCCTTTACCTGTGGAAAAAAAAAATAATCCCATCGCATTTCATTTGTGTTATGCAATGACTTGACAGTTTAAGGAAATTGCTAATGGGACCTTTTACTGCTAGGTCACTAGTTCAAACCTGGCTCTGTCAGTAATGACCAGGAGTATCTGATGAATGTTTGATGACGTGAGATTAAAATATGGGTCTCAATCCATTTATCAGTAGAAAAACCCTTCAACAACTTGAGCCCCTTAAAGCTAATCCCAATAGAAAAGCCTGCAAGGCTGGAGCGTGAACAAGCCCTCCGCAGCCCTACAGTAGATCAAGGTCAGGATGGGGGCATGCAGATGGAAAAGCTTACAGCACCGATGTCTGGGCAGAACCTTTCTCTGCATAAACAAATCTACTAGTTAATGCACTAAAATACTCCAGTAACAGTACAGTACGAGAGCGCCAAATCCGGTATTGTTCTCAAAGGGAAAATGATCCTGGCGTAGGGGGGAAGATGCAAACATTAGGAAATCCAGGATCAAGAACTGGTTTATACTAGTGCCAAAACTCAGGAATTCACAATTTTGCAAGCTGAAAAGTTCTGTTTGAATTTCTCAATATTATAACACTACCATAAAGTTGAAACTCAAACGTCAARGTAAGGGGTAAGGAGTTAGTAAATGTCCTTTCTTTTTTTTTTTGAGATCAACAGGAAAATAAGTTATTGCTTAATTAGGTACTTCCCAAACTGTCCCTTGCTCTCAAAAAGTGTAAAGCATCGCTGGCAGAATTTGGCAACTGCTGACAGGCAGAGACCAAGGGCTGACGTCTGAGCAAGAAACAGCCGCCTGCCCTTCAGAGCCCAGCCTGCCTCCAAATTAGCGCTGGGGCCAGGTGCACACGCTAGATATGGTCTGTAACACACATGTGCAAGGTCCAGTTTAGCAACGTTTCCAGGACCTGCTCTGCACCCTCCTGAAGTCCCTCAGTGCTTCACCTTCAGGACTCGACCTAGAGACCCAGGAAAACAGGGGGACCACTGAGAAAGGCGGGGGGGGTGTCTGCCACAGGCACTGGCACCATTCAGGAGTGCATGCTGCACGCTCCCAAAATAAAGTGACGGGAAAGACTCGCATCCCTTGTAAACTCACCAAGTGCTTGCAGAGCATTTACCAGCCGTTTAGAATAAAATTAAAAAAGCATGAGGGCCATCTGGCGGGAGCGGGGAGGGGGTTTGACTTTACCTCATTGTTCTCCACATTTTTGCTATGGGCTAAATCCAGCTGTGGAGACCACTGGCTGGATGCTGAGAAATTGGGGAATGCTGGAGGGGCTGTGCTGGCATCACTTACCTTGGTAACACGCCTTGCACCTCAAAACATCCTTTTTAAGGGAATTACGTCTACGATGACTATGTCACTGCCAAAACGCAACATGCTTCTGCCAAGTGCTTCTGCGTGGAGGCAGCTGCTGGGGCCAGGGGCTGGTGCGCGGGCGTGCACCGTACCTGCAAAAACACACGAGCGCTGACTGCAGCACGAACACCTACCAGGGATGGAAAGTCTGGTGCTGCAGGCAGGGAAAGGCTCCTCTGCACCATTTACAGGGCAGGAGCAGGGCTTTTTCTGCCCAGTAAAGCTCAGCACCGACTCACCGAAATCAGCAGCATTTACCTGACCACTGGAAATCCTGAGGGACTGGGACTCAGCCTACCTCTGCCCACCGTTTCAGCAGGTACGGTGCATGCTAGATGGAAGTGCTGGAGTTACAGATCCCAGACTACAGCCTGCAAACACCACCCCAACAAGCGTGTTCTCTGACAAATGAAAACAGCACTGACAGTCACCTTTTTCAAGGTACGCAGAAATTACCTGCTCCTCTTGCTTGCATTTGGTTTTGATATCTGGAAGTTAAAATTTTATTCATCACACTTAAGTATCATTTCTCAGAGAAAACAAACTTACTGCCTCAGAGGAATCCGGAGCATCAACTACCCCGACATCTTCTTGCAAAGGAAAAAGTATCAGTGCCGCCCAGGAATAACATGCACTGCTACCAGCAGCCCTGATCCTGCTCCATGTGTGCTAGCGCTCACTTCATGCACCGTGCAGTCTTCTCAGGCCACAGGTTCTGCAGACAGCAAAGTCTGTGCTTCACTCTGTGCCAGAACAAGGCTTCATACCTTAATATTTGGGGTAGTCACTTTTTTGAACTCAATACCTTCCAGGTGGAAAATTCAAAATTAAGGCAAAATAATTTTTTTTGTTATTCCAGGAGTCTCAGACATGCTAGGAAAGTGCTGGACAAACAGCCACTAGCCGTACAAAAGACAGCAGGGTGCTGTACCGTGGGTCTGGCAGACCCACAGCATGTGTTGCACAAATAGCCAGCACACACACAGAAAACACCTTATCATACACAGTGCTCCTGTTGAGCTCTGCAAGGTGCACTCACCCAAATCCCATCCCACCAAGTTTCCCAGCCACAGCTTCAGAACGAATCGAAACCCAGAGTTAAAAAGGCTGTTATGACCCTCCAACTACACCACTTTGCTTCAGCAGTCTCCAAGGCTTTGGAGTTGCAAGTATAAAGAATTATATTCTAATTCTAATTTTAATTTTAGTATTTTTCCCCAGCTACATAACATTTTATACAGAAGACTCTGTTCCTGTGCATCTTTACACTTTCTGGGATTTGATCCTTATTGATCCTCACGTACTGCTTCTAGGATCTTTTAAGGCTGCAGAAATGACAATTTCCACACTAGTTACAAAATAATTACCCATAATAATTTAATAATGAGCTTTCCCTTTAAATTATTAACATAGGTAGCCAAGAAAATTGTCAATTTCAACAAGCTTAAATTCAAATGATAAATGCCAAATCTGTGTTAAATGGGACCAGCAAATTAGCAATTAAAATATTTATGCAAGAAGGCAAAAGATACTGTGTTCAAGGAGCTGAAGAGCAGTCTCCCATTGGAGTATCTGACAGTGGCCTGTGTTTGCATATCTCAGCTTTAAAACCCCGTGCAAGGAGAAGAGAAAAAAATATCTGAACGCATAATTGAAGCTGGACAGTGTTGATTGGCGCCCAGTGGGATTTCACCAGAATCCAAGCAATTCTCAGAATACTCTTGGGTTATACTGAGCAGAAATCCTGACCCCAATCAAATTATTTCTATCATATAAATCTTTATCTGTGGGAAGCTCCAAAAAAGGGAATTGCTTCGTGGCACCTAATTGCTTTGTCACCGAGAACGGAGCCGATTGTGCTGTCTGGTCTTTAAGAAAGAGGGGAACAAACGTCTTTCAAGCTGAAAGAAAAACACCCGTGTCAGAGCAGATCTCTGATCCCCTGTAAATGTAAATCCCATTTTTCCCAGCGAACTTCGCAGACTTGAGCCGTTAGCAGAGCATCGGCATCGCGGGGACTGCGCTGGAGCGCAGCTTCACTCGGGATGTCGTTGGTGAATTCAAACGTGGAAATTTTTTTTAATGATTTTTTCCCTGTAAAACTCCCCGGGTACTATTTAAATTTGCAAAACCCCAATGAAAGGCACCCCCGCTGCCCGCCCCGGCCCGCTCCCGTCCGCGGAGCGGCACTGCCCCGCCGTGGCCACCGCCGGGGCTGCCCGCGCCCGCCAGCGCCCAGCCGCTGCTTCTCCCCGGGCTTCCACCCCCTTCCCGACCTCCCTTTGCCTCCATCCTATTCAGCTGTAATTGAAAAGGAGGAAAGTGAACCCTCCGGAAAGCAACCCCGGGCTTTTGGGAAGTTTGGAGTCCCGTTGCACGGGACCCGGAGGGGCGAAGTCTAAGGACGGGGCTTAATTTCATCCAGATGTTTATGCAAGGGTCCGAATGACTTTAGGACTTGTGTTAAAGGGTTGGACTCTCAGGAGGAGTGAAGCACAGGTTTAGTGCCAGTTTTCTGCTCAGGGAAAAGTTTGATCCCACAGTCTGATAGAGAGCAACATCAGAGGAGCGTGAACCTACCACAGCCAGCGCTGCCTGCTCCCCCTGTAAAAGCACAGCACAAATAGATACAGAGCCCACTTGTGTCTGAAACCAAAGGGGACAATTCAGGACCTGTCAGTGCACAGACTGCCCCAGATAATAAAACTCCACGAGGGTAAGACCTGTATTTTCTGTTGCGAACAAGCCTGGGGAGATGATGACAGCTGCCCATCAGCAGCACATCACCCCAGACCTAGTGCCTGCCTCCAGGGTCAGGCAGTTTTCAGAACTCAGCTTATATTCCTCATCCATACCAAGGGAAAAGGTGATCCTGCAGCTTCCTTTAATTATTTTCTCCAGCTCCACACCTTTAGAAAAAAATGGGGACCTGGAAGTCACCAGATCCACCTTACATGCAACTGTAACTCTGGTGAGAAATGGCTGCACTGGCCCAGTTGTTGTGAAAATGCCTCTAACCACTTCAGTCAATCCTCGCTGCCATGTATTACAGCTGGACACAGGAAGAGGCACAGACCAGAACCCCCCAACTGCACCCATCGAGCTCAACAAGGAGCTGACATGCTTGGCTGCATCTTCTGCAGTACTTAGGATTAATATTTAAGCACAAAGTATAATGAAGAATTCTAGTAATATTCAACAGCTGGGTTTCAGTTTCTCCCACAGATTGTTTCCTACACCTGTGCAAAAGAAGATCATCACCAGCCTTCTTTCCAGCAAGATGACCAGATCAGCTATACCCAAAACTCAACCACATGCATGCAAAGATTTTTATCTTGAAAACAAGATGTATTTTAGCAGGTTACAATTTTTCATTTTTCTTTACTTATCAACACACACTTTCTAACATGGAGGGCCTTTGAGAAATTAATTTCCATCTAAAAACAAACAAGGGCTGAAACAGTTTACAAAGGAACCCATCTTTCAAGGACATTTCCTTCTAAATTGCACAATGTGGCTCTTAGCAAGGAAAATAAATAAAACTTAATCCCTCTGCATTCCAACTGGCATTTTTTCCCCAAGCTAGAAGCAAACAATCAATTTAAAGAAAACTCAGACTATGGTCAATTAAGGAACTGTATATCATTTCATTTATAAATACCAGATACCTATTCAATTGATTATTTTTATCCAATTAAGTCAGTTTTACATTTTAAATTCCTAAGAATTAAGTAATTTATCCAGAGTCCTGGGCTTTTCACATCTGTTGCTGCAAAATTCTGCAGATCATCTGGTCTTTGGCTGTTGTATTAGTGGGGAGAGCTTCAGCTACCAGATTTATTTAAGGATGTGGATTATAAGCCTCCAGGAAATAGCAATCACTGGGAAAATTTGTGTCTAATTACTTGTAACACACAGAAATTTTATTTATTTATTTATTTATTTTAATTTGGGTTGGTTGCTTATGCATATAAATTGTCTTTCCTTTACATCTTATCTCTTTAACCAGGATGGTCATCTTTAGGTTTATATGTGTGCCAGATCTGCTCTCGTAGCATTGTTTACCACACTCCAAGTTGTAGAGAGCTCACCAAGTTTTGCAGGCTACCTTTTTCTCTAAAAGACAGTGTTTGTTTTCAAGAGAATAATCAATACCCTAGAGCCACAGAATACATTTGCCAAGTGGTTTATCAGCTGAATCATAACTTCCTTTATGAAAACAGATGGAATTTCCCTGGCCAGAGTCTCCACACCAGCACTAGGCGTTCCCAGGCACAGCCGTCCAGTGCTGCAGCGCTAAACTGCACCAAGGAGAGAAGTCATCACACCTCCAGCCTTGGACTCTAGCAGGACACTAGTAAATAAATAGCCATAGCTAAAAGAAATAGGCATTGTGAAAAAGAAAACTGATATTTTCAGGGTGTGGGGGAGTGAACTGTGATCCTTAATGTGATTGAACATGCATATCACAAAAATGGGGGCCAGTTAATTTCTAAACTCAGTATTGCAACGCTAAGAAAAATGGAGTTTAAAATTGCATTTACTGACATCTTTGTAAGTGCAAGCAAAGCCAAAGAGATTAGTAGGGAAATGTATTTGTCAATCTTTCCCACAAATGTGGGGTGACATCACAGGCAAGACTTAGAATAAGCAATCCTTACAGGACAGACTTCGCTAATGTGCAACAGCTCCAGACACTGCAGAGACTGAAAAGTAGCGCTGGAAAATTGTTTAAAGGTCTCTTCATACAAATTTAACACGCGGGAGGAAAAAAGCACCAATCTGCTAGTCGCCTCCCCAGCCCTCCTCAGAGCAGCATAAACCAGCAGTGGTCCACGGACCGCTCCTTCTTGAGAACTTCCAACCCAGCGATTACCACGCCGTGCTGTGACGTACTGCCTGCTTCAAACCAAGCGGGCTTCCCGCTGTTTGCTCTCCTGACCTGAACAAAATCCAGCAACATCAGTTTCACTCTAATTTGGTTACTTTCATTCTGAACACAGCTGGCTTCCCAACAACATACCATGCTTCAGCCAGCCAGTTCTCCTTCCCAAGCATGGTGTTTTTTGGTTTTGTTTTGTTTTCTTTTTTTTTTTTTTTTTTTTTTTTTTTTTTTTTTTTTTTTTTTTTTTTTTTTTTTTTTTTTTTTTTTTTTTTTAAGACACGGATATCAACTTTCTTGTATTTTATATCTTGTTTGCTAGAGATAATTTGAATTTTGAACCAACTGAAATCAAACTCCTCAACTGTCCCTGCCAGTTAGGAAAACTGTTACAAGTTTGTTCTCAAACATTCAGACAGTTTAAGCCCAAATTCTGGTCTATTTTAGAAAAAGGATTGAGGTAACTTAGAAATTGAATTTAAAATTAATCAGGAAAGAAGGGGACTCGGAATGAAGATGTTTTCCCATGCTGGAAAACCTTGTGCATTTCAAGAACTCTCTGCCTTGGCATAAAATGAAGTGCTTCACTAGGAACAAGGAAGGAAATAGATTCTTCTGCTGCAAAATAGCCAAAAGCCAAGGGAGCTGAGAGCATTGCAATTCAAACTAAGGCTTTCAAATCAAATTCCTAGCCACAGACTTGTTTGCTCTTCTCATGGAGTCATCTCACCTTGCGTAAATACATTTCCCTGAGCCCAGAGCAATGGACTCCGTAAATCGGCAGCGCTGAGATACTCGATAGGACTGACTAGACACACACCATCACACCATGTGATCAGTGCTCCCATTTCCAACAAAAAAACAACCAGCCATAAAATTCCCAACTGTTCCCATTATATCACCTAGCTGGAAGCATCTTTTTGAGTCCAAATGTTCGTCAATCACACCACCATCAGGAGTCCACATGAAAATGATTTCAAGCCTCAGCCTACAGTTCTACCCTGATCATAAAACACTCAAAAAGCTTTTTTTTCCCCCGATTTACTCATGCACAGCTGCAGAGAAAAAAAAATCAACTCAAAGCTAGCAGTGTCCAAGAGGGAGTTCTGCACCAGACAAAGCTCAGAGGTCAGCATTCACCCAGATGCTCTACAGAGCATTGAGACAGAAGGTTCATTTCATTCCTTACCTCCCTGCTCCCCCATAGCAGCCTTCCCCCTTTTTCCTCCTGTTCCCCTTCGAGTTATGCAGTTTATTTCTTCTGCAAGATCTAACGTGGTGTGTTTCGGCAGTTCTCACTTCATCCCTGAACTTCCTGACCCGTAAGATACAGCCTGCTTGGCTTATCAGTATTTATTTCCCACCCACCCCCATTCCTTGCAGGCTGATTTTTAAGTTGCTTCTAGAGCCAGCTGTCCCTAGTTTTTCAGAAAATGGTATTCTGTCAGCATTTTTGAGTTGGAAAAAACAAAACCAAAAATGAAGCAAAAATGAACACACACACCCCCACCCCCCCTTGAACTTTCTAGTCCAGCAGATTTTCCTAACCAGTTAGCTCTGCCTCATGAACCCTGCAGCAATGTCCACACTCCACCTCAGCTTGCTCTTACAAACAACTCTTTGTAATGGTGTTGGCACCTAATGAAGGTAACTTCCATCTTTCAAGAAAAGCCCTGTTCTTATGAACTCTTCAAGCTAGCAGCCTCCCCTCCTTTCTCTCCTCTCCCTCTTGAAAATATCCTTCTCACAGTAAAAAAGGTGCATCAGAGATGTTTTCATTTCATCATGCCCCTCTTGCCAGGATGCAGAACTCTGCTAAGATTGCCTGAGCCCCCACATCTTCACGCACCTTCCCCAGCACAGAATAGTTGCTTTTGGTTTACTCTGGTGGGAATCTTGCAGCATCATTTCTCCTAAAAGACAGCACATACCTCCCTCCCTAGTCTTCAGGCTCCTTTCCAGTGCCACATCCACGTTTCCGATCTGCAGTCCTGGCAGACAGTGCATTTGTTGAATCAGCTGTGGGCCTGTTGATTCTTAATGAGCAGTCTCCAGGCACACTTACCTCTTACTGATGTTGGTGTAAATCCATAGTCCTTTCCTCTAGCTTTTACATTACCAATTAGCTATGAATAATTTAGGGTAGAAATTAAAAGGTTCATTGCCAAGAGATCAGTCAGGCTGAGAAACAGCTTCTCGGCATAAGCAGTGAAGGCAAACCTTATTTTTTTGTTACTTTTTCAACACCACTTCCTATATTTATGAAACTGATGATGTGACATACTGTGTGGGATAGCAACAAACTGGAGTCAGTGACCCCCGTAATTCCCTTCTGCCCTGCTGACCTCACGTGAATACTGTAGATGAGCACAAGTTCCCCTCCTCCCTTCCTTGCATGCACCCTGAGGTATTTGTATAGCAGTCACAACCCCTCCAGCCTTCATTTCACGAGACTGACCAAGCCTACCTCTTCTCATCTCCTGTTCCCAATCACTTGGGGTACCACTTGCTCCCTAACATGGAAGCGAGCTGATCTTACACAAAGGAAAAACTTCCCGTCACTGGTGTGAGGAACTTCTGGGGTCATCTTTCCACACCCAGGGACAGCAAGCAGGGTTTAACAGAGTGTCCTTCAAGAACATACTCTGTGAATTGAGGGAAAGTCTTCGTTTCACAATACTAAAGAGCATCCCATAACAGTGCTGCCCAGAAATTCCCCATTTCCTGCCTCCACAGACTTTTAAGTGTGGCTAGAATGGAAAAGTCTAAATTATGTAGGTTAAAAGCTCAGACACGGACAAAATATCTATTTGAGAAAGATTCAATTCCACAGAAATGCAGGCATGGAAGAGCACGACCCAGACCACTGATTAACAGGAGTGAAAAAGAAAAGTTCAAGAAAAAATTTCTCACAATTTTTTTTCCCTCCCCAAACACACCCAGCTGTTAATAAAAGCTTTGCAGTGATCAGTGAAGTATGTGGTAAACCTAAATTTCTGATCAACATGCAAGAAAACAAAACTGAGATACAGAATCAAAGGATGGTGAAAGTGATTTTCCCCATCCTGTCAGGTGAGAAGGAAATAGGTTTGGGTTTTGCTTGGGTCTCAGTAGCAGCAGACAGCCCACACAGCCTCCAGGAGCAAACGTGCCTCCGTGTTCTGCTATTGTTCTGTCTGTATTGGCGAAGATCTGGTGGCAAGGACCAGAGGAGGCCAAGAGGTACCACCAGGACACACAGCACTGAAATGGAAATGGGGGAGAGCGTGCCATCAGAAGTTCCACTGATCTCCAAGGGGAATAGAGAGCTACTATTGCAGAAAAGCCTCTCAACACATACTTAATTCATGGAATTTCAGTACAAGAATCACATAACCAGGTGTAAAAATCTTCAAATGTAATTTATTAAGACATTCAGCTATGTCTGTCAGTCTACATCCAAATTTACTACTAAAAATAAAATAGTATCACATTTCACATTAGGAATACCGACTTTGAAAAACACTTGAGTCAAGCCTATCGTATAAATAAGTGACTAATTTCTCTTCATATCAAAATTCACATAAAAAAATTGCCTGCCCCCTACTCCCACCTATTTCCCCACCCCAGTCCCTAGTTCTACTTGAAGCCATGATGCATGTAAAAATTTAAGTATGGACATGTCCTTGTCAAAGAAAAAAGGTGCAAACCTATTAACAGCTTTAAAAGTGGCATTTGCGGAGTCTGATCATACACAATAATGTACTCATTCCCAAAGTGCAAATATCGCCAGAGTTTAATACTGTTTTAATTCAGCTGCAAGAATTAAACATTACACAGCACAGTACTGCAAGGCCTCTATCTGTGCCCTAAAACTCATCCCACTTTCCTCCTGCATGTGGCAGCTGAGGTCAAAGTGTTCATTAGAGCTTTAGTTTACTTCATGCAGCCCAGACTGTGCCCATTATTAGCAAAAGTTTCATATACATCAAAATATTGAAGACTCCATCATAAAAGTCAAGAGTCACTATAGATTACATGAATTCAAATGCAATTGCCCCACCAACACCCAAAGCATACACATGACGTATTAAGAGTGCTTCCATCTTCTAGTACAATCACTGCTGTTATATCTTTGATTTTTGCTTACGCGTCATAAAAAATTTGTCAGCAACCAAAGCTGCACCTCAATCAGAGACTAGCGACTCGCTGCATTTAACGCCTCTCAGGTACCCTGGGACATGGCTGTATGCGATACCTTCTTCCTGACCAAAACAAAAGCTAGCGTTCTGTCCATCTGTCTACAACCTCTCACAGACCTCTCGTTCCTCTTATCCCTCACCTACGTCTTGAAAACACTCTTTCACTGCAATTTATTTCCAGACATCCTTCCTATGCCCACAGTTCAGAGAGCTTCTGGAGTCATTTCTACTACATCTCACTGGAGTTACCACTACCAAGCAGCCCACAAAAATCAGCATGGGAGATTACGTTTTGACCAGCATTAATAGCTAAACTTCTTTCACAGCTGTGGAAGGATAGGTTTTCTTCTGAGTCAAACTTGGATCTCTGAAATGTGTTTGTTCCCACGTCATCCTTTGTCACCTTAGAGCTGGACACAAACCCCGGGGTCTTGAGCGGGGCACCCCTCTGGGGCTGCAATTAGTTCTGCAGCACAAGCTGCTCCCTGGCTGGCCTCACACGGGCTTGTGTCACCGTCCATGCTTTGCGACCCCTCTATGTCAGCAGAGGCCTCCAGGCTGTCCTGTCCATCAGCAACCTGTCCATTGCTCTTGCTAGGGCTGTCTTTCGTATTTAGCCCACTGTCGTGTTCAACACCAGGGGGCTCAGCTGCATCTCCAGGTCTGGTATTTTGCTCTGCACCAGGATTTGGCTGTTGAACTGGCTCTGGTCCCAGTCCCGGTAGCTGTGAAGGGCTCTTAAGTTGGCAGTGGCACAGAGGGCAGGTTTCTTGCACATACAACCATTTCTTAAGACAACCCGCATGAAAAAAATGGCTACATGGTGTGATTACAGCAGTTTTCATATCCTGAAAGACACACAAAAAAAAGAAAGATCATATTATTTGTAATCCCATTCCTCTCCTCTCACCCCATACATCTAATGCATCCACTAGCCACAGAGAAGACAGAAGCAGTCCACAGGCAAGTAAGGGAATGTTTCTTCCTTCATACCAACAAGCCTCCACATTCAAACACACATACAATTCAAACACAGGCCAGGTCTGGCTGTTTATATTACAGGGATTAGAAATTAGGCAGAAAGCTTTGTTTATAAGGTATAATTACACTTAAATAAAAGCTTTTGTAGGATGACAGTCACAGGATTAGTTGGCTTAAGAAACAATTGTGCAAGTCAAAAACAGCACACTTAACAGATACAAGATGTAACAACAGCAAACCAGAAATGAAGTAACACCCTAACTCTGTCAGCTGAGACCCACATATTACTAGTCCGGTGTTTCAAATACTGTCATTCAACCTGGCACTGGTAGTTTTACCCTTCAAAGAATTTGTATCAAGTTTGGAGTCAATCCAATTGCACTCCAACTGCACACTACTAGTCTTAGGGTGGTTCTTTAACTGTCATGCATAACTACAATTTCTATCCAAGAGAAAGAGACTTTGGAGCTAGAGGTGTGATAAAGATATTACTTTCAGCATTAATTTCTAAAGTCCTTACATCTGCTGGCTTACATCAGAAAGACCCATAACCTTTTGATAATTAGGTTTCTGTTATAAAACTGACATTGCACATGAAGTGGAAGTAGCAATGTCTGTAGAGACTGAGCTGCTTCTACGGAATAATAACAAATCAGCTACTGAGTACACGTTGTCTTTCAGTAACAAAATCTTCCACTAACGAAGAAAGGGCACATTTGCTGTTACTATTGAGACCAGCTCAACCCAAACATGAGAGGTTTCAAAGAAGCTCAAGGACACAGTTTGTTGTGTAACTGGAGAAAAAAGAATGAAAGTTTAAACACATCCAAACTAATTTTTATTAATAAAGAGATATCTCAGTGACAGCACTCCAAATGAATTTACACAAAGCAGAAAAATGGGTAATTCAAGTAACTTATTGAGCACAATAATAAACATAATTCAAGTAACTTATTTTACTAGTTGCAGACTGAACTTGACAGTCTAGCGGTATTTCAAGTTCATCTTTTGACACTTCCATTCTTACCTGGTAGCAGATGGCACAGATATCATTGTGTTGCTCCAACTGCTCTTTTGTGGCAACGGGCAGTGATTTTATCTTATTCACAGCATCTCTGCGAAGAAGGAAACTTTTCCACCCCAGTTGGGCCCGCAACCACACATTGTAATAGGAGTGAATGAAGATGATCACAGAACCCATCACAGTCCATTCACCAAAGATCGTTTCCGAGACACCGTATGCCACCACACAGAGAGCAACAAGGAATTCCAGCAGCCGATACGTGCCATTTACATAATAAATCACATCATCCATGTTTTCTACCGGTTCTTTTCTGAACTCTTCCACCATAAACAAAACATAAATGAAGAGTGTCCCAAGCACCTGCAACACAGTGCAAGATCATGAGCTCAGCATTCAATTCTGAACTGGAGCTTAAGTCATTCAGCATTGTCCATTGAGCTCTGTACACACAACACTCCCGAATCAGACAGAGGGCAGGCAAGCCCCAAAGTAGTAAAATTGTTGCTGAACTTCAAGACAAATCAAAGTCACTCTTTCTTGCAAAGCATTTAAGCTTTTTCCCAAGTACTTCCCCTTCTGTACTTTCCTGAGTCCAGAACATAGCTGAGTTGATTAAACAAAAGTGCTAAGCATCATGAGGGGCGATTTTATAAATTTAGTAATAAAAAAACCAAGTTATAACAAATACTCACAGTACAAAACATTTCCTGTATTTAGACTACTGTGTTTTGAACTTCAAATTGCTTTCAAAGAGCCATAGCTAAGTAACAATACATAAATGAGTAGTCTGGAAAAAAAACTTTTTACTAAGATAGTTACACCCTCAAAAGCCTTCTGGCTTTACAATTTGAAATAGAATTCCATTCACCTATGTTCCAAGCCCACCCCTAGGAGCTCCTTAGCCTCAGATACAGGATAAAGAAAGAGATTTTATATCATATCTTGTACTTCTGCCCTTTTATCATCCCCGTTCTTCTCTCATCATGTATTTCCCCCCCCAGAGTAACAGGATCACAGTTAATGCAGGGCTTCACAGTTACTACAGGGCTAACACTGTTACCTGAAGAGAGGTTAGAATACTGCTGGAGATAATGATCAACAGCCAGAAATCCATGTGGAAAAATTGACAAATCATGTAGGCCATGTACGCGGGGAACACGAGTAAGAACAAACAGAGGCTGACTGCTCGGAAGTGCTTCCAGAGACTCCTGCAAACAACACAATAGGTTTTTATTTTTTAAGTCAGATTTGAGTGTCAGAATAAGAATAGGCTGACTGCTGGATGTAGCCACATTAGATGTTTGCTCAAGGCTTTAACTTGTTGAAGGGAGTTTCTATTTTACTTGGGCAGAGTTTCATTCCCAGCATGCATGCCTACAACACATACAGTATGAAAAGCTCCCTCTCATCTGACCTTTGCTGTTTTCAATAAGAAGACAAAGATTATGGGCAAAAATTCACCTACCATAATTGTCACAATGGGTCAAGTCAGTGGTTAGAGAAATTAAGTACCTGAGATACCGAATGTTTCAGATGAAAGTCCATTAAAATAAAGAAAATTATTAAACATGCATGTAACTGTTTGTACACTTTTCTATATAAACAGAGTTCTCCCAGATTATATACTTACTACAACTCTTCTATGTCTTTTTGCTAATATGCATGGGGCAGCGGTATTTCCTTTCATCACCAGATTTAACCATGCTGCCTTTAGAAGCATATTCCCCAATTCAGGGATCACAAAAGAAGAAATGTAGCAGGACTTGAACATTCATCTCTGCCAGTCCTTACTCTGCTCCTATCATTTACTTCTTCCTAATCTCCTCCCCAACCTAAACACACCATCAATCTTTTTACACCCATCCATTTGTGAAGGCTTTCAGAGTATCTCCAGTAATTTACTATACTACCTCTACATGTTCCTCAGGTTGTATTTTAACCTCATTCAGCTCTGGAAATGAGGTACAGAAAAAGTGAAAGTATTGGGGGGACAGGACAGCAGCAGACACTGGCTAATTTAATACAGTCTGAAGAAACATCAGAATGCTACTGTGAGGTCTGCAATTCTGTGTCTGGCGTAAGACAGAAAGGGAGAGCTAAAGTGGAATTTATCCTGATCCTAGTTGATTTAGAACTGCCTGGGAGATTTAGCAGAAGAGAGTTAAAAGCTGCTATCACCACAGACTGCTTGTTTAAGTTGGGCAGATGCTCATATCCTGGCTCTACTCCCCTTCCCTCTGTTACTATATTTGAAGTTAACATTGCTGCAGGCAGAACACGCTGGCTACAAGTAGCCTCTAAGCTAAACAAACTCTCTACACATAAATAAACCTTCTCTTTTATTTCTTCACTTACAGGTTACAGAAAGGGAAAATACACAAGCAATTAACAAAGATACAAACAGATTAATACAAGAACACCAGATATCAATACAGCTCTTCAAAACACAAATTAAACTTAACAACAATCCCAGATGACCAGAACATCTGGTACACTAATGCAAGCCTTCCACCTCTTATTTCTGCCAGTAAACCCTATAATTTTGGGATCACAGCCTCACAAAAAAATAGGTTTTACAGTATCTAACACAACGTCACTCCCAGAAACTTCCCACCCTCAATAGCTGTCTGAGACCACCGCATTAGAGGGAAACCTACCCAACTGCAGAGGAGGTTAAGCAAAGCCATTCTGCAAATCCACACAATGGAGTGTGGGTGGGGAGAGCACAGGCACTGGAGTCCTGGATTTGCTTAATTGAGACCACAGTGCACTCACACTCTTGCTAGGGAGAATAACAACTGAACAGTGTAATACTTGGAGTGGGTAGCCAGCAGCTGCAGAACAGCATGGTCTTGCACAGGCTGGATGGACGCAGTCCTGAGCAGGAGCAGGTGACCAAAGTCACCCGTTTGCCAGCATACAGCATGGTGAAAAGTATTACTGTGTGTCCTTGAGGGAGCAGGATAGAGAGGGGAAAAAAATAGAGAATTTAGACTAGAAAAGAAATCTGCATACAGAAAAGACAGGGTAACTTTACAAGCTACTAAAAATCCAAATCAGGCCATCAATTACTAGTTTATCACCTCCTAAAACAGCATTGAGTAACTTTCAGTTTAGGAAACCAGTCTCTTACTTGTCCCTTGAGGCTCCCAATGCCAAGACAATGGGATCAGCAATTTCCAGCATGGACTGAAGTATGGATGCCACCACAATGAAAAGAATAATACTGAGCAGGAACGCCCGATGCACAACTTGGAGCTCAATCAAACCTGTCTGCACAGCCAGGATCAGGAGCGTGACTCCTTCAGTCATTCCCCTGCAGATCAACACAGTCAAAAGAACAATCAATCACATCTTTCTGTGTGTCAATGTTGGTTCAAAAATACATTTAGAAACACCAAGAAATAAGCTGTCTGTTTCTGCCACAACCCTTCAAATGTCACAGGTTTTAGCTTTTACTCATGTTCCTGCTAAGGGTTTAACCAGAGAGGAATGTTGTCAGAAACGCTGAAGTGTTGGGGGTTAGGAACTAGCAGATTTCAGAACCCTGCTCCTGACTAGCAGCGTGTGGGCTACATCCAGCCCAGCAGACACCACCCAATGACAGGGTCCCCCACCAGCACAAAGCATGTTAAGGACCCAGGTTGCATCTTAAGAGGAGGAACCCACCAGCCTCAGTGTTGCCTACACAAGCCCAAAGCAGCCCTGCTGGGCACCAGTCAGCCTCATTCCTAGATCACCATGAAGACCCTCTCCACCCTCCTGTCTGTCCTTTGGCCCTGGGGAAACATCCTTGACTCAACACCCCACCCGCTGCCCAGTTTAGGCAAATCAGCAGTTCAGCCTTTTTTCAGTTTATTCTCTCTGTACCTATACCAAATACAGCTGTCCACTTCTTTTTGGCTTGGAACCTCAGACTGAATTTAATACCTCCAGGAACCACAATTTAGCACCAGTATTTGACGCAGTTAAAAGTACAGATGACCCAGAACTGCATGCTTCCCCAAAAGATGCTTTTATGTAGACTACTCCTGGGCAACCCTGATTTATACCATTTTTGCTTCCACATCTTGGAATCCAAAATGTAAAACATTCTTTTGTATATGGTCTGAACTTTCTACAGAGTTAAGGGCTGGAATAGCTTAGAAAGGTAGTGTCATACCCAGGATCCCAATTTCGTATTAGACAAGTTGGGACAAGTGTTTAAGAAAAGGCAGTTTCTATATTTTTGCTATTTCCCATAGTAATTTACAAGCAATCCATACAACGCTGTGTTTTAAGCCTCATAGATGAGTAATGTTTCACACATGACTACAGGGTAAATGAGGAAATGGAAATACGAAGTGTTTATATTATCCAAGCATGTGAAAATTTTCCAGTGACTCATGAAAATGAAAGCACTAAGACAATCAAACTGTGCAGTTATAAATCCCAACTAACAGCCCTGAATATGTTACAGAAATGAACCATCTCCCAAGAAGTCTGTGACAAGCTGTATTTTCACCTCAAATCCTTCCAGCAAACACACAGAATGGCATACAAAAAGCCTGTCAAGGATAGCCAAAAGTTCGTAAGTTAAAAAATTGCAATGCAACCCATATATTTCTAGATAAACCCTTTTTTGTCTGCTTCTTTTTAGACCCTAGGCACAACAAGGCACTTACCTGTTCATAGCAGGATCATTCATGAATGCTCGGTAACCCTGCAAGTAAAACTTGCAGAGAGTCAGAACACCCAAAGCAACAAAAGAGACTGTGAAGACCAAGCCCAGCAGTGAGTATGGAGTGCTACAGCATTCAGCAATACTGGGAGGAGAGAGGGGAAAAGAAAAAAGAAAAGGTCCATCAATTAAAAGCAATGTGATGAGCTCTCCCCTTGTCCTGTTAACTGTGCAAGCTGGTTTTAAAGCAAAATTGGATTGGTTTAATGAAAATATTAAAAGCTCTACACCGCCATGAGATCCTCTATAAAAAGATGATGATGAGACGTATTCTGTTACTTCTTTCCAAGACACAACTTCATGTCAGCTCCCTAGCTAATGCTGCCGTCAGGCTGGAGCTAGGGCCGTGCTATGGTATTTCTCCGGTCCCTCTCCAGTGCTGTGCCACACGGTGGCACTGTCCTGCTTGCATAGGGTTTTCATAACCAAAAGTCAGTTTGACAGCCACAACGCACCCAGAAATTTCAGCCAGCTACCAGAAACACAGAGTTAAAGCAGATGGATTCACTAAGGCACTTTCCACTCAGATCCACAATAGTGCAAACAAACATCAAACTGATAAATACTACTGGGAGACTGGGGGCTTTCTGGCAGCATTCACACCAGGTTCAGGTAAGACAACACCTGTCTTTCAAACAGCTGAGCCAGAATCAGCAAAATAAGACAGTGAAGAATATTCTCCCTCAGCAGGCTTCTTCCTCTCTTTTACTACAGCAGTGAAGTCCCAAAGATTGAGACTCCCGAGTACATTTGACGATGCTGAGAATAGCTGCATTACTTCAGCTCCCTCACCTTAGGGCTGCTCTTCTGCTGATCCTGGCAGTGCAATATTTGGAGCAGCCTAAGCCTCAGGGCGTACTTCGGCTTCTGAAACACGACGCTGCCAAAACAAGGGGAGTGCAGTGCAGTGTACCGCATGCCCCAACGCTAGGTAAAGAACCAGCTGTCACCCAGGGATTACATATCTGGAAATCCTCACATACATAATCCAAGGTAATACACTGACACACCCATTCATTTTTAAAAAAAAAAAAAAAAAAAAAAAAATCTTTGCTTGTTCACCAGGACAGTAGTCTTGTGAAAGAAATTATGGTGGCCAAAACATGTCATGCTAATTAACCGACTGAAGAGTGAACTAGTCCAGTGCTCCGACAAGACAAAAGAGTTTTGAGGAAGCATATGCTTCAAAAATAAACAAAGCTTGTCCAAGAGACATTTACTTTGTCTCTTTTAATGACTACTATAACCGGCAATCTCCTTTGAAAGCAATTCACAGCTGAAAATGTCGATGTGTTTACATATACTATTTGCAGTGCTTCTGGTAAGCCTTCAAATTCTGCCTGTTTACCAAGCCAAGCAGGGCTGAAAAAGCTTTTAAATGTTCCTGCCGGTCAAGGTAGTGAGAAACACAGTATTTAAAGCAGCTATTTCTGTAGGATATTTGAGGAACTCAGAATAAACTATCAGAAATCAAGAATCCTGGCTTTTCTGCCTGATGCCCAATCCTTTTTTGACAGAGTAATTTTAGTACCCTTCTTGAACTTATTTCCAGATGATCTACTATGCAAGGGTCCCAGAGGAGCTTAAGAGCTCAAAGAGAAGCCTGGGGAGCTTTCAGTGTTATGTTTATGTGTCAAGCACAAGTTTATAAATTGTCCCAAAGAGCTGAACTCTTCAAGGCTTCTCAAAAATCACAGCAGTTACATACCCATGGAAAAGATTTTGAGAGGAACAACAAGGACAATGAAAGGTACAGAAGAGTTTTTAAACAGCAAACACGCAAGCAAGAGCTTTCCAGTCTGGGAAGAACAGACCTATGCTACTCTCTATTTTAAAGAACAAAACTGTTTGGTCTTCCCCCCCAATACATGAATTGAGGGGCACTGAATGAACCTATATGGATTCAATCAAAATGGATTTTTCATCATACAGACCAAGCTGAGCTGTGAAACTCCCTGCCTCAGGATCTTTCAAATGACACAAGTGTATACGGGTTCAAGGGCAGAGAGCACAAGTTGATGAAAGAGAAGTCTTTTGAGGGTTACTGAATACATATTAACCATATCCAGCTAATGCAACCTGACAGCTGAAGTTGGATACGGGATTGGAAGAGTACTAGGAAGCATCCTGTTTGTCCTATTATGGGTGGGTGTCTTCCCAGGTACCCATTTATAGCCACTGATGGAAACTGGATCCTAGGCTAGATCAGTATTTGGTCTGACCCAGTACAGACACTCTGAGGTTCTTATGAAAATCGGACACAACTATTCTGCACACCCCAATTGCTCTCACCTGAATTCCAGCTACACTATTTTAAGCAATCATTAGACTTAAAGGGCACAGATGCAGAATTCACTCACTTTCATGGAAGAACACATCTTTTCTTCCATTTTGTTAAACAGCCAGCCCTACATTATTAACTGGCCTGACAAGGTACTACCCGAGTTTGTGTTTTTAAGATGAGTAAGTGTTTATAATTTTTCTACTATGACAGAGCTGAGAACGCTGAGAACATTTGCATAGTTTTTCTGTATTTTTCCAACTGCAGGGAGAACTTCACAGAGATCAATGGGTATTCATTCACTCAGATCAAGCGAATGCAAGTCTGCGAAGCAAGCTCCCTGTTTTGCCATGAATAGAAGTATAACAATTTGGTGCAGGAATAAACTCAATTTATTTGCAAGGAAAAGGATCACTTCCCCCACCTCTGCTAACTACTAAATGCAGTACTCTATTGTAACAAAACTAAAATTGCAGCAGAGATGAACAGGAGGAAAAACTTCAGACACAAACGGTTTAGTTAACAACCAGGTAACATAGTCATTGCTTTTACATAATGCAGTGTGACACTGTAAGCAATTTTAATACTACATGCAATAAAATCCCTGGCATTTCTCCTTAATGATAATGAATTTTGACAGCTTACACTATGGCACCATAGATAGATATACACACAGAGAGGCAAGAAAAAGCTAAGCAATTGGAAAGTCTGATCGGAAAACTGTAGTGATGAGCAAGTTACTCAAACAAGTTGCTAMCCAAACAGCAGAACTAATGATGTATGGTCTCTAAAGAATATGTCTTATGTTACCTGTGTGTTTAGACAACTATTACCTCTTTCCTCCCCATCCCAGTATTACACTATCTAATTTGCCTAACCCACCTTCTGCAACACACCCAGTTCTTCTCTGCCCTACACTCCTGCTCCCTTTTGTATGCTGTAATCTCTAGTTAAACAATAGCCAGCAAAGGCACGAAAGTTCCAGCCAGAAGAATCCCTCAAATGCTGCCTTTCTCTCAATAACAGCACTAACATAGTGTCCTGGTTTCAGCTGGGATAGAGTTAATTTTCTTCCTAGTAGCTGGTATAGTGCTGTGTTTTGGATTTTGGATGAAAATAATGTTGATAACACACTGATGTTTTAGTTGTTGCTAAGTAGTGCTTACACTAAATCAAGGACTTTTCAGCTTCTCATGCTCTACTGACTAAGGCTGGAGATGCACAAGAAGTTGGGAGGGGGCACAGCCAGGACAGCTGACCCAAACTGGCCAAAGGGATATTCCACACCATATGACATCATGCTCAGTATATAAACGAGGGGAAAGCTGGTCAGGGGGCTGCTGCTCGGGGACTGGCTGGGCATCGGTCAGCGGGTGGCAAGTAATTGCATCATGCATCACTTGTTTTGTATATTCTTTTATTATTATTATTGTTATTGCTATTTTATTTTATTTCAATTATTAAACTGTTCTTATCTCAACCCATGCGTTTTCTCACTTTTACTCTTCCAATTCTCTCCCCCATCCCACCGGGGGTGGGGGGAGTGAGCGAGCGGCTGTGTGGTGCTTAGTTGCTGGCTGGGGTTAAACCACAACACACAGGCCTCTTGCCTTTATCTTACAACCAGTTTTTAAGAAGCTTTTAGGAATTTGGTATCTTTAAGATCTTTACACTTCTGCCAAATTAACCGCTGTGCTCAAAAGTTACTTTGGGAGTTGGGTACTTCAGCTGCTTGGATGAATTCAAGAATGTGTCCCACACCAGAATGATGAAACAAGACATACAGGGCTCAAAGCAACACAATCATGAATAAGATATCAGTTGGACTGAACTTCAGCTGAAATATCTCAGACTTAAAACCAATTTGTATACTGAAAACAACTTCCGGACCAAGGCTCTAATTATAGCTATTCCCTCATCAAAGGAGTATTTTGCTTTCTTTGGGAACTCTCCCACAGTTTTACTAATGCTATCTGTTCTGAATGGGATCCATGCCTGTGAAGGACAAGCTTAACAGGGTTTACATACAAGGTCGCTGCAATAAGGACAAATATTTGTTGGGTATCCAAATGCAATAAAGCCAATCTACATATCTAGTCTTTAAAAAAGCACAAACATTCATTTCAGAAGATAGTCAAAACAGAAAACCAACTATTTGCAGACTAGTTAATTACCTTGTCAAGAAGAGGAAGAGGAGCCTCTCTCTTGAGGCAGGCTGGTCCCGTGTACTGAAATAGGAATAGATCTGAAGAGCAAATAAGACAAGCCAAAACACCATGAAAAGAACTGGGACGACCAGCTGGTTCCACAGAGACATCCCCAAAGCCAGGAGACCATATACCTCCACCACCTGGGCAAGACAGAAAAATGCAGTTTGTTATTGGTTCACAGCACCTGTGATTTGATAAAAAAAGGATAGTCAACAATATAGCCACAAGGAAGCTAAGGATAATTCACATGGCATTAGCCATCCCAAAGGAAAAGAGGAGGTACATCAAACTACAGTTTGACAAAGGGAGAGCCCAGGTTCAGCAGTGACATATTACCACTGTCTGTCTTGAAGTAGGGAGAAGTACCTGACTGTGCAGCAAACTACCAGACCAGCTGAATGCCCCTTCCAATGAATAACTGGCTCAGAGCTGCTGACTGCAGCCCGCTCACAGCCAGAGGGGCGAGGGAGGACACATGCCTCCAGCTCATGCATAACCCTCTCAGACCTTTTTGCCCAGCTTAAGTCACAGCAGTGTTGCTTTCTCTGTAGCTACTGTCAAGTCACTGCACACACTAGATACTGAAATATGAGCCACATCACTTCAGCATAGTAAAACTGCTTTGCTGACCTGTTTTTAAGGAAAAACTTAATACCTCAGACATTTTATGTTTAAGTATCTCAAAAAAGAACATGTACCAGACTTCTGACTGCTCCTAATCCACCAAGCGTTTTGAAATTCACGCTTAAGCATTATTTCAGAAGACTCTGAAGCTCAAGTTATTTCTTTTGTATTGCAATGACTAAGTTACAATGCAGTCATTTCCAAGAAGTTGAAACTTCATATAGCTGGACTTAATACAAAAGGTCAAAAGGAAATCACTTGTAACTACTATTTCCTCATCATCCACTTCCCACAATGACACACAATCCATAACGGCTAGCAAACTTTAGCAAACACTAAAAAAAGCTGCCTACTTAGTCTGTCATGACAAGCATGAGGGATGTTACGTTCATGGGACCTGCTGCAGTATGTACTGTGGCTGATTGACAAGCAATACGCTGCTGGCAGGGACACGGTGCCAAGCTCCCGCTTTTAGCTTTGCATACAGACTTGTGAAGGAAGTGCATCTGCCCTCAGGAGACTCCCTTGGCCTCTGCCTTGGCCTGGGACCAATGCAAGCAATCCTATGCAGCTCCTGGCAGAGTACTCGACCACATCGGAAACGGGTCATGCTACGCTCATAATGTAGATTCATAACCGTGAGGTATTTCTGGCATCTTCTGCTGCAAGTAGGCAGCCAAGGTTCTGGACCTACTTTTAAATTATACCATTAGCCACAGTTTGAAATAGACACACAAAAAGCTGCCTCGGCCCACCTGTTAGGGCTGTCTCCCCTATGGTGCTGCATTCAGGAAACACTCCTGGTGTTTAACATCCCAATATTCACTGAGTTTTGCCACTGATATCAAAACAGCAATCAAGTCCAGCCTAAAACAGTAGTAAACTCACAAACACCAGGATGAAGGCATCATTGAAAACTAACAACTGCACAAAGTTACAGCGATGGAAATTCAGCTAGGAAAATATTCAAGACAAAATGGCAATATCCTCCTCTGGAATAAGCATACTAAGCTTGATTTGCGGTGGCATTGCAACCAGTTATACAAACACACTATTAGCCAATGTTTTTTTCTGTTCTGTTTCAGGAACATAGGCAAAGAGCAGCAAGCTCTTTAAAAACAAAAATCCTGTTTTCCCTTATTGTCAGTACAATGCAAAAACCACTCACACACAATTTTTCATTCCACGCCACTCTCTACTACATGCATTTAAAAAAGCAGCATACAACACTATTATAAATCCAGTGCCACGTTATAAAGTTTCTGCCATCTTCTCTGTATTCCCAAGGAAAAAACTTTATGCCCTCTGCCTAAAAAGTCAGGAGAAAGAGTATGATCAGTGTCCAAAGGCCATGTACAAGGAACACTTCTTCCTCCTGATTACAACACTGTAATACAGCCTGGCATGCAAAGATTTGAAATACTGGGGGGGGGGGACACGACACAGGGGAGAGACAAGCAATCCTAGAGATGGCGAGACTTGTGTAATAGCTATATTTAGAATTAAATCCTGACACACACACACACACACACAC
>JAYKAV010003155.1:559902-593803 GCA_035582835.1 Phoebastria nigripes | reverse complement strand
AAAAAAAAAAAAAAAAATCAGCAAGAAACAACTATTTCTGCCCTTACCCCAGAATGTATTTGGAATTAAAACATTCATAAAATGTTAAAGTGTTTTAAACATAAATGTCTAATATGACTCTTAAATCCAAATCCGATCTGAATTTGACTTCAGGAAGCTAAACTCCGCATCCGTTCATACATGTGGAAAATGGAAGTGCTGGTCCCAACCTGTTGCAAGCCTTCGAGCTGTACAAAGACGTGCAACTGTTTTACCCCAAACATTACCGCTCTAAGTAAACAGTAAGCATGATTTTCCTATTCTCACTAGAAAACAAGGATATTGAAGCTTTGCCAGTTAGCTCCTGAATTAGTTTTTAATCAGCAAACCTACAAGGTAGTTATGGACGAGATCAGACCATGCTAGGTGCTGTACAAACACAGAATGATAATCCTGCTCCAAAGACCAATTACATACAAAATAAATAACCAGACAGTAATGATCAACATGACAGGCTGAGACCTTGGCACACCAGACACCTACTGCTGCCAAGTTTTTGTTTGTGTATGACAGATATGACAGCAAAGAAGAGCTTTAAAGAGGGCTTTGAAAGAGCTTAACAAGTTTAGTTTTCAGACTGCTTCTGGACTGAAGAGCAGAAGGCAGAAAACCAGTGGCTTGGTTTGAAAAAAATCCAGCAAGTGGTGAGAGTTGAAATAGTGGGTCAGTCAAAAGTCAAGCAAGCAGCAATCTTTTTATATTGAAATACACAGAAGGATGCATATACACATATATTTTATTTTTATATAAAAAATGTGAGGTGTGATGTTTCTGTACCACTAACAAAGTGTCTTTTCAACTAAATATATATCAGATGTCAAAGCGTTAACAAAATGCTTATATGTCATATCAGTCTTCTCTGTTTCTGCTAACTCTTTTGTTAGAGGTCTCAGCAATGCTGCTGTTCTAAAGAAAATACTACAGACCTTTCAAATCACTGCCTGCAAGTTACATATCACTGACTATAAGTCAGTGATTATTACAGTCAAAATCAGCTTTAGTGTTATTCCCAATTTAATGTTATAATTACAAATGCTTTTCATACAGAAGGCATCTTGAATTCATCTTGAAATGAACAGCTACTACAATTAATGCATGGGGATTACCTTGCTCACTTAAGGAGGCTGTAAATAAATTCCATTCTGCCACAATCTTGTCTTTTAGCCTGGATTTGGGAAGCACTAAGCAAAGCCCAAGCAAAGTGGACATGCTCAGCTGGCCAGCAGCATAATTCAGGCTAATGTCTTAACTGCTCACCCATACAAATTATAAGCTACCATAAATTAAAGAAAGAAGATGCTATGGATAGGAACACATTTGGTTTGCTAAGAAAGCATGAGTTAACACACACACACACAGTTGCACAGAAAACAGCCAAAGTATTTTTTTATTTCTTTCCTACTCAAAAGGCTCAGGCCAAGGAAAATAAAATTGTTACATTCGCTGTCTTACCTGGACAAGCTCTCTGTATGCAGATTTCGCCAAGTTATAGGGCACCAGAAGATTTGATGCCAGAAAGTAGAGAACTTCCAAACCAGTGAAAATCATGGCAAATTTGTTGATGATGACAATGGTTTCCAAAGGGACCAGGCAAAGTCGTGCCAGCAGAGGGAGCATGTGAGCAGAGAAAAGCCAGATCTGTTTTGTTTTCATGACACAGGAGCAGAGCGTACATACCACCAGCTGACCTGAAAACACAACACAGTATTTTATAATCAAGCTGATTATCCCCTTCAGGAAAAAACGTATTTTAATACGTTATCTTTCCATAACACAGTTATCAACATCCAGCATATTATGACAGTTCTAACTAGGACATATCTGTTATGAAACCAGGCTCCTCCGCATCTTTTGCTGGGTCACAAAAGTTACCATTTTCCAGATTAGTGAGATGTAAACCCAGAACACATGYAGAATCATACTCAGACTAATATGAAGTCCTAGGAATAAATCATGCAGAGGATAACCCAACAAGTCATTCCTCTCTTTCCTTAACATCCCCAGCTCAACTTAAATCCCATTAGTAGCTGTATACACAGCAGTAGCTTTTCTGAAACCCAGYTATACTACTGTTTCATCCTGATCTACGCAAAAAAAGTAAATAGGGGTCCCAAACGCCTTTTAGAGCAACAATATTTATACTGTCAAGAGAAATTACTGGCCAAGAACAGCAACAGGAGAACAGCCAGGTCAGCAGCTGAGACTTCAATAATTTCATAATGCCCTGAGGCAGTTGCTCAAAATTATCACTGAAGCTTGCAAGTGACAGATAATTAACAACTAMATTTTCTTTAACAGTTGGCAGGAACACAAGCATGAGCACATCTCTCCCACACACCCAGAGATTTGGAGGGTGGTATTTCTAGAGCAGACCATTCCAGTATAACTGCTCCCATTAGAGTCACTAGAAGTTGTATACCCTTTATCTCAGAGGAAACGGAATGGGGCGAAATGCACATTGCCTGAATAAGAATAATTCTCACTCATCATTTTGCAGTAAGGAAAAAGTTTATTGCATATTATTTAAAAGCAGAACCTTGTTCACCATCTATGTTAGCTTACATCCAAAAGCCACAATATGTGGTACTAAACCCAAGTGCTTATGCTCTGTTTTGGAGCTATCTCCACTAATCTTTGCACTTCACAGCTCTTCCTGAAACCAGAAGTTAGCCTTAGCTAAACACAGAGTAACAAAATCAAGGCCGTTAACATCTCTAGGTCAGCGCTAACTCCATGTGTTCACAGAAGCTTACTGACCTTGTAAACCCTTCTGGATGGGTTGGGGAGGGAAGCTGCGAGAGGAGAAATAGCAGTACCAGGGTTTTGCTTTCATTCTGCCCAGCTTCCCTACCTAGGAAAGGACTTCTGCTTTCAAAATCACTGCAACKGAGCTGAAAGCAATCTCTAATCTCTACTACTTAAGCATACAAAGTTCTTCCTCCTTCACACTGTCCTCTTTCAAGTTTAAGTCCTACTGTCAATTTACTAGATGTATTTTTGAATTAGCAGATGTCCTTTCAGAACAAGCACCCTTGCTCTCAGCAAGACACTATCAGGATACTGGGTCTTACAAGCCTCAGAGAAAGTTACTCTACTCATCTTTTTAGAAGTTCAACAGACTCCAGCTCTGAAGCATTCTCCCTCTGCTTTGTTGTTCTCTGCCCACACACAYGTTGCTACAATCCTATTTAAGACACCACCAGCACACTGCTGTGCTATAATATTCAGGAGCCTCACACAGTCAGCTTGCGAGGATTTCTGTGACTTGTGGTAACTAAGGCAACCCAGCTTCACACACAAAGGGATACAAATACCAGCATCCAATACGTTCTTCAGGATTTAGCAAGAGTGTCATCATCTGAAATAAAATATTGCRACGACATCATGTTAAACGATCCAGTGCTCTTTGGGATGACTCTGGAGCTCTCCAATCACAAAATAGGACCTCTGAGTCCAGTCTCATCTCATGCAACAGCAAAACCTGCTTTCCTCCAACAGCGATATGCCGAGTGTGCTGGTAATCCCTTCTAAACTCTCTGACCCTCGCACCTTTTTGATCTGAACACCGATCAAAAGTTACTTGTCATGGGAAGGAGAGCTGTACACCATCAAAGGGAATACATGCAGCACTTTCTCTGGAGGCCCCAGTCTCCTTCCCAAAGCCTGCACCTTGTCAATTCTCAACCCTTTCAGGAAGGGCCTGAAAATGTCTCCAGTGGAGCTTTTAGTGACTGGTACTTCCCATTTTAAACTGGGGTAGCAGCACCTTACTTCAGGACAGACAATGTCTCTCTGCAGTAAATCATAGTTTATCCCCAAGTGGGGCTGTGCACCGTCAGTCATCACACATAACATAGCAGGATCAGTCAGAAGAAATTAGTTTGTACCTCATATCAAATCATAAAAAGATTTTAACACTCTAGCTATCTGCTAAGACTAGCAAATCCAGCTGAATGTTTGCACTCTGTAAACTTAAATGCCGTGGACTGAAAACTGCCAGATACAGCTAATGAACCTGACAGCTGAAATCCTCCTTCAGGACACCAGGCCCTCTGCTAGGGAACGAGGCAATAAGGAAGTTGCCTTAAGTTCCTGTCCATTCTTTTCCCTTCCCAAAACCTCCATAAATACATTAAACATTGCTGACAGGTAGCCAAAGCCTCCCAGCTTGTAAACTAATGGAAAATGTGGAACAAGAAAGCCTATGTGGTACAGCTGCTGTTCAAGCCACTTTAAGCAGGGAACCGTCTTTATTTCATTTCCAATTTTAAAAAGCTGATGTTAACAAATTCCCTCGCTACGTCATTAACTGTTATGTGAAAAACAGGATGTCTTAAAAGTTCATATATAAGCCCATTATTGTGCACTAAGAAAAAGCAAGTCTTCATGGTAGCATCGCTTCCAAAACCACGCAGCTTTGTAACATTCACAGCTGAAATGCTCACAAAGTGGCACACTCATCCAAGGGGCAGCCTTCAAAGACATCTATTTCTTCCATCCAGCATATTAGTAACCCTAGTCAACAGTCATCAGACTGGATTAGATCCAGGGGAAGAAATGACTATGACAGCCCATTCAAAAAGCACTAATGAATAAAAGCATTAACAAAGATTAAATTTGTGAACCAGCTGGCATACTGTACATCATCCCCTTAATTCTGACCAGAACTTTTAGGAACCAGAGCTGTATTAGTAGCACAATTATTCGCCCATGCACCTGCCTAAGTGCCTTTGTCAACAGTGCTGCAGCACAACACTCTGGCAGAACACATAAGAAAAAGATGTAGCAAAGCACCTGTATATTCATTTTGCTGTGAAGATGACACAGTTCAGTGCAGTACACTCCTGCAACATGGCAGATTGCACTGGATAAATACCTTTGTAAGTTACAAATTTGAGAAAGTATTTCATATTTATACAAAACACTGTCATGCCTCTTAGCCCACTTTCACAGGTCTTCCCCAAAGAAGACTGCTTGCCATCAAGACTAAAATTACACTTTCAAGCTGGCTTTAAAAGAACAGTGGAAATAATAATGGGAATATTAAGTATGTTAACATACACACATTTGCTAGTGTAGTCAAGCACCTACTTCCAAAAAACAATTACAATAAGGGGACACTTTAGTCTGACACCCAGTACAACCCAAAACTATATTGGATAAAAACAATATTATCTTTCTCTCACTTATTTTTATTCCATATTAAAACCTGGATTAAGTGTAATGGGTTTGACTCTCGGTTTAGTTTCTGTCTAAATGTTACTGAATGACACAATTCCTCCTGATCTCTTCCTGCCCAGGCCTGCCTGCTGCTTTGCGAAGCTCTCTGAGAGATTCTGCTTTAACATGGGACCCTGCGTTGCACCTGAGAGAGATTAAGAGGACTAATTGCAAACATTTTCTCACAGAAACACACTAAAAGCTTTAGTTGTACTTTGGTGTCATTTGACAAGACAGCAAAATATAATATATCTAGAAATTCAGAAGAGAGAAGAAATGATATCTAAAGAAGATTTCCTTTCCTTGAAAAATACCAATGTTATTTCTATWAAAAAAATACTAAAAGCAAAGACAAATGCAACATTTGAAAGTAAGGATGCAGGCAAACAGGAGATGTATATATTCTGGTAGACCTAACATGCTGTAAAGAAGTAAACCCATTTAAATCTGCCAGTAGCAGCTGCAAGTAAACAGAAAGCAGCTGAGTTTTCCCAACAGTACATGACTGACTAAATCTGTCAATAATCTGATGAAAACCATAGATCTTAGTGAAAGGAATCAAGGAAGATTTTTCTTTCAAGCTTGTCTCAGGCTTAATTTTAAAATACACATGGTGTGTGTGTGTATTCCGATATYCTCTCAGTAGAACATATGGTATGGCGTAGCAACCTTAACGGTGAATTTATTCTCTTCCAGTCAAAGTTCAAAGGGTCAGGGAACAGTCTAGAAAGTCCAATTCTTCAGGATTTATTTGGGATTTTTAGGTAGAGAAGTCACCTCTGCCATTAATCAAACACAATTTGAATGTAGTTTTGACTTGTTACTCCTTAACTCTTTAATTAGAAATATCCCTGGGACTCCTTTAAAAAAAAAAAAGTAGCCTGTAGTCCCATGCGCACACCCACAAATCTATTTCACCAGTTTTTTGTAAGAGAATGACAGTGTTCATCTATAAGGCCAATAAAGAATAAATACTTGTACAACACTTTCATTGACAAAAGCACTACAAATACATGTTAGTATTGAAATTTCTACAGTACTTTCCACCTAAAGATTATTATAGACAATCCAGTCCTTCTGAAGCAGATTGCGAGTCTGAGAAAAACATAGGGGCAGAGCATGACAAACAGACCTAGAAAACACTTCAAAGCTGCAAGTACGAGAGTATTGGTTAATCAGTGGCATAGAAAAAACCAGGCAGGATACACCTAGCCTCCCATGCCTCTTGCATATTAACGAGAATCACAGCTACTAAAAGTGGTAAGAGAAATTTGAAACCAAGAGGTAAAACGTGCATAGGTTTCAAGGAAGAGAATTAGGCAGAGCTCTCTCCTGCATCACAAATATTTAAAGCACTTACCTACTAAAGCAGTCATGAAACGATTCATCGAGAGAGGTTCCAAGTACATTGGCCCTTCATATCCTGATTCCAATTCGCTCCTCACGTAATCCCTAAAAAAATAAACCCACAAACTATTAAGATCCATCTGATCAGACAAGAAGCAATTTATTCATTCCACACATATGTAACTTCACTGTATGTCACAGTCAACTAACTAAATTACAAAAAGCAATATTAACACTGCTGTTACAGCAGCCTCACTGATGTAAGGATCTAACTGAGGCATGACTTAAGCAAAAGTAGTATTATCTGTAATTAGACTCACTGGCATAGCTGTAAAAATCCTTTGGGACATCCAAGCTGTTCTTCAGAGCGTGGCCTGAAACTGCTTATTGACAAAGCCTCTTAAGCACCATTCCATTTTTAAGTATCCTTATTAAGTGTTCTTCTTCCTAATAATAATTTCTTTTCCCACCAGCTCCATGTGAAAAAAATTTGAGAGCTTGACAGAGAGGTCTTCCAATTTAACAGTTATAGTATTTTGCACCTAAAAACCTCTGCACTGAATTTAARAATAGGTATGAAGGAAAAGTGACAGTCATGAATTAGAGTCAGGAACAGAGTCGCTTCATAATCCTTTTATCCAACATGATTTAAAATTTTAGCTCTATCCTGGGAAACTTGGGGGACCAACCAGATACCCTCAAACTGATAGATTGCTATTGACAAATACAGTGAGATAGTTTGAAAATCTGACAGGATATTTGTATTTCTCTCAGAAAAGGCTGGCTAGGAGGGTGGGCTCAAGCAACCAAAGAAAAACATAAGAATGTGAGAAGACTGGGCATTTTTCTGCTGTTGGTGATCATCCATCAGCTCTGCTTTCAAGCAGGCTAACATATCTAACAGCARTGTAACTCAAATATGAACTTCACACTAAGAGCAAGCATTTTGCACTTTCAGAAGGCAATCCTGGAACAGCACAGCAGTAATTCTCCAGTGGCTGCCTAATCCCCTGCCATGAGACAGCAGGCAATACTCATGACCCTTTGCATCCAGATCTCCAGCCCCTTTTTCTGCCTTGCCCTGCGACCCTTCCTTCTCCACTCCCAGGACAGCTGCTGCTCCACCCTTATAATGACACTACCAACTCTGTCACCAGCAGCACAACTAAGYCTGTGCTCGTATCTGGCTGATGCTGTCCAGTCATTCATGTCTAGCTGCATCATGTCCCGGGAATGCCAGACAGACACATTTGATCTGACCCCGCATGGAGCTAGAGGAGTCTGTTTGCTTGAGGGGCATGGCACTTCATTTATCACCTATTTATTTATATCACTGAGGCAAGCCACACTTTCTGGGAACAGATGCAGTCAAAGCAAGGCAAACAGTACCGGAAACCACAACCAATACAAGAATTGCTCTTTTTATTTCAGTGCAGAAAAATACACAACTCGGTGCTACTGGAAGCATTCACTTCTCCCCAGAAATGTGGAAATACACCCTTCTTCTAGTATTAGCTTGCTACCCCAAGCTTGCTGCCCCAATGTATTCACATTTTCATTTGCAAAAAATCTCTGGAATTCAAGACATAAATCTCAAAGTACTAAAACAAACACTTCAAAGCCTGTTCTTCATAGCTGACAACGCTGCCTACTCACGGCAGCTTTTCAAGTGTCATAGTATATGTGAGGTATGTTGAAATGCGTTCTTTAGACTGTAACCTACAATTAAAAACACATGAGGATTGAAAAGGCACCCAAGAGAACCGATTCTAGATAGAACTTTCCCCCTTGTTATCAAGGTATATCTAAGCACAAGGGTTTTTTTCCACCTTCCAACATCCATATGGATGTAATCTTTGGGACAAAGTTGGGTATTTTTTTAAATTTATTTCATATGAACCTACAGAAAGCACTTTCTGAAAGCATTAGCAACACAAACAGGATAATCCATCAGAGTTACAAAGGGAGAAAAAAATAWCATCATTTGCAACATGCTGAAGATGGCTTTTTTTATTAGCAATATCATGCTCCATCCTCAAACCTAGGGTGAAAACACTAGCTATTTCTAAACTGCTAGAAGGAAAGCAGTGAAGACATCAAGTTTCTTCTATATCTGTTAGGAAACAGGTTACAAAATCATCCAGGACACCAACTGTAGCAAGATGACCTTACACAACTTAGCTAAGACATACCAACAAAGCTGCACTTAGAGTTGCTGCTTCAACACCAGGAACGTGCCTGGAGATGACCCAAATTCCTTCAAGCTACATTTCTTGCCGTTGTCTACCTGATTCAGTCATGTGCACAGAGGTCTGTGCTTGGCTTAATTCTTTAAGTAACTCTCATTAATTGAGTTTTAGGCCTACCAGCTTGGAGAAGCAATGTTTTAAGATCTCCTAAATTTTTTAAACAGTATTTGTAGATGATGTCTGAATAAGGGAAGTCAAAGCAATGATTCTCTTATTACCAGTACAAACACAAGGATCTTTTGGCACAGACACCAATCAGAAGATGCCTCGAACAGCTGCAGTGCCATACAAGATGCTGAGAAGAGCAAGCGCCTGCACTCAATTTTGATCAATTAAAGCTGTATTAAGCTGCAGCTTTTACATTTGAGAATTGTTCACTTTACTGCAGCAATGTAAGAAAACAAGAATGCTAAAATCATTATTTACTAGTTAATGAAATGACTGAAACTACATTATTACTTCAGAAAATTAGGATATAAGAATAAAGCTTAGATCAGATTGCCTGCTGTTCATTCTGTAGATGCATTTCCAGCCCCATTTAATCAAACTGCTGGACTGTGAACATATACTCACAGACAGCCATGACTTAACATCGCTCTAAAAAGGTAAAGAGATACAGTGCTTCACACATGACCATTTTCTGTTACTGCAAATGCAGAAGGGTCTTCTGTTATTAAAAATATGCTTTGTAATTGACTGACACAAGGCACAGTGGTTATCTGACCTAATTGACTCATATTGCTGACATTTACTTTGGCTGATTAATCTCTGCTGTCAACATCAAACACACACTGTCATAGGTTTTAAATGTCTACAGACAACCTTAAAATTAAGTGTATTTTAAGATTATCCGTAAGAAACAATTCAGTCTCTTGTTGCCCCTCATCTTCTCATTCTAAGCTCTGCGAGGCTCAACACTTGTAATACAATCATAACAAAACTGCAAAACATGAAATAAAATAATGATGTAGATTCAATTTTCTAGTATTAACAGTGTGTTTAATTGCATCATTTCTTTTCTGCATAACTGCATAATTTATTTTCCCAAGTTTTATTGCTGGAAATGGGGAAAGGAAATGTGATCCTTTTAAGCAAGACATTTGTGCAGCTACATATAAAATAAAACCAGCATCCATTTTCCTTGTCAGGAGCAGCAGGATTTTGTTTTTTAAAGCTGACTTCTCCTTTTTCCATAAACAGATGGTATTTTATCTCCACCCAAATTGCCAGGTTAACATGTTACATACAAATGTAGCATCTTCTTGGACTCTCCCAAGTGTTCACAAACATCAGTTAATCAATCTTTACACATTAAGGTAATTCTCAGTCTTGCAGATAAGGAAACAAACACTTAAGAAGTTAGRTGACTTGTCAAGGCCACATAGACCTGGAAGTCTGAAGTCAGAGCTTAACTATAAAATTCAGATCTTCTTATTCCCAGACTTGCAGCTGAACCACAAGCTATTTCTGGGGTAGRAAAAAAAAGCATTGAAAGCTGAAGTCTTTCAACAGCTCAGAATTTCCAGGACACTGCAGAGTCACAAGTGCCAGCTGATTCTGGTCTTGTTCTATAATTTGCATTAACCAAACTGGCCTCAATATGAGACCTCTTCATCTGTCTTAAATAGCATCCCAACTGGTAGTGCATGCAAGCAATTCACTGGAAGTTTTCAGCTCTAAGCAGAATTAACAACAAAAAACACTCAGGAGCAGTCTGCACATGTGACTACTGTATGTCTTGTTATGATCAGTCTACTAAATAGAAACATCAGTTGAAATTAGATAGCTCTGGCAATAAAAGGAATAGCTCCACTAACATTATATTTGTGTGTTACACTTTACTATTTTCAATATGAAAATTAATGGGATTAAAAAATTCTTTTGAAAAGCTAATGCAAGTGTCACTCCACACATTATACAAAGGCTGCTGCTGAGAACCCCTTGCACAGGYGCTTCTTTCCAAACCAAGTCAGTCTTATATCTAGGGAATAGGTAAGCTCACTAAAAAGTGTTAGCAACTACATTTGCTTTGCAAAATAGCTAGGGAATACTGCTGGACTATTTGAATCCAAGACATCTTTTAATTAAATATATTTTTTGTGCCAGATGATGCAAGATTTAATTAAAGTCTTTATTAACTCACTCCAGAAGCATCAAATAGAGAAAGCTTAGTACAAATACACCAAACAGTCCAAGCAATAGTTATCTAACATGTTTCAATGAAGCCTGTAAAGTCTCAAACCTCACAAAGCAATAGAAGTCACAATTCACATTACATAGGAACACAAACAAAAAAGGTATTAAAATTAAACACAGTGCTATCCCTTAATGTATCAACCAAAATCCATACCATCTCCCTTTCTTTTAAAAAATTTAAAGATCCAGAATGGCATAAAGATCTCTAGTTGCAAATGTTCTGGACCAAAGCCCTGTATCTGACAGGTATTTGTAACTAGCTTTATTTTTATTTCAACACAAGTTCTTAAATAATGTTTAGGTTGCTTTTTCTAAAGGCTTCTAAGTAAGCCTTCAACCGTATAAGAAACACCCACAAACTGTATCTATAAAAACTCAGGACTCCCCTGAGGATGATAAAAAACCCTCTTTCCTTCCCACCCAGGCAGTAAGAGGCCATAATTCCCCTCTTGCGCCCTCATCCATTCAGGAAATCATTAACTGCAACTCTGACAGCCACAACAGCGACATGTCAAGTCACCACAAAACCTTCATTAACACTCCCCTGAACTGCAACATACCGAGTAAGAGATATTCCAGCAAATGCTTTAGAACAACAATTTTGATGCTGAAATAACAAACCTATTAYTTCACTTAAATCAACCAAAAGCATGTTTTTCAATGTTTGCCATCAGCAGGCACCAAAATAAATCAGGCACAAGTCCATATTTTCAAAACTTCCCATGTAAAGCCATTAATGTGATAGCACTCTCTTTGGTTCCAGTTAAACTTCTTGTTGGTATGACAGTTTACATTGGCTTTCAACAGATTTAGCTGGAGCCAAACAAATGATCGACTCTGTCTTGTCAGACTCAAGAGTTCTTCAGCCTCTTGCTCTGCATTTTAGATCCAAAATGCCTTTCTTTTTCTTTTCATTGTAAAATATATTACACAAACAAAGATGAATTTAAGAATAAAATTCCACTATTACTTTACTTTTACCATCTTCCATATCTCTATTTTCTCTCTCATCGTAGGTGCCAGGAAACTAAAAGTAATGTACTGTCTACTTTGTAGAATGCCCCAGTGTTGAAAGCATGTTAGCCAAGCCATTGAGTAACTCAGACGACTACATCAGAGGCCACATTTAGTCTTGTGGTAAGTGTTTTCTCTCCTCAGATTAATGGACATTACACTCTACAGAAATGTAGCTCTAAATTCCTTTTAAGTCAATGAAAATACACCAGAACTACCTGACTGCATATTTAATTCTGTAAACTTTTTCAAGACAAAAACCAGCAAGATATATTTAGGTGTCTAGCATAGAAAAAAGGCCTCCACAAAACCAGACCTATCCCATTTACATAAGATGTTAACAAAGTATCAGTCATTTTTTCTGATTCCCAAACCAAGCTAAGAAAATTAATCCATTTATTCTTACCTGGAAATTTGGTGCCCAGCATAAAGCAGCAGTGCGGTCAAAAAGTACAGGTAAAGCTGAACCAGGTGTTGCCTTGGTAAAGTTAGGAGCACAACACTTAAGATGTAACCTGTAACAAAAAGCAGAGGTTGAAATTTCAAAAAAACACTACCTAATCCCAAATTTCTTAATATAAGTTAACACTCAAGTTATTCAGATCTCTTTAACCACCGTGTTTTCATTTGGTTTTAAAATTCATGTACCTACCTTTTCCTCTCAATAAAACACAAAGCACACAAAAAAACTGCCACTTTTTTTTTTCCCCATGAACAGAAATAGCTCTACCTGCTTCTGTAAGACTACATCTAGATGTCAAGAAGTAGACTTGATCCACATTATTTTAACAAGACTTAATTAACATAACCTATGTAACAAAGGGAAAACAGGACTAGGTCTCCCTCTTCTTCCAAGTGAAAGCAAGTTTCAGCGTCACAGGGAAAAAAGCCTATCCATCCAACAAACTCAGAAAACTGMTACAAAAAATGCTTTTCTTCAAGCAAAGGACACTCAGAACACCTTTCCATGCTGATTAGCATTACACATTTTAATTCTTCCACTATATCTTCATGGTTTAAAGACACTTTGCATGCCCATAACTTGAGATGGGGACACGAAGGCTGTTCTCCACACTAGGAATATTAAAGCACATTCAAGCTATCAATGTTGCATAAATCAAGGCCAAGACTCGACACAGCCTAGGATTTGTAGGCATTTACACCAGCACTTCTTTCACTTCTTGTTAGCATTTAGTAAGCCTGTGGAAAAAGACCAGATGCAGATACAGCTTTACTCTTCAAGAACATAGCCCAGCTGCTCAGCAGCCTCTCCAACAAGCAGAACACTGATCCTTTTTTTCATACCTGCTCTCATTAGGATGCCTAAATAAAGCAGTACTTTGAAGTCCACTTCACAACTGGGTGGTACATGCCCATCCTCTTCTCCTTCCCAGAGAGACTCTGCAGGTCAAAAACCCAGCGCATGGTGCCCTTACAATCTTTATTTCCAAGCTCTGCATCACAAAGCAGTGCACTCATGCTCTTTCTGAAGGTCACCTTAAGTGCTTGGCACTGAAATCCATTTAGGAAAAAAACCCAGCAACAGCTAACAACTTCCCTGCAGCTAAGAACAAAACACTATAGAAGAACTTATCCTGATACTTACAGCTATACTAGTCACATTACATGTAAAGTTCCATCCATCTATTCAGCAACACTGGGCACAGCCTTTTTAACTGAGTTAATTTATACTTTGAGCTTTTAAAAATACTTAAGAAAATAATGTAACTCTAGATTAAGCACTCATAAGTAGTGGGAAAACCAGCTACTATAAAACAGCTTGGGAACACAGTATGTTCCAATATTTGAAAAAGATACAATTTCAGAGTCAGTCAGTACCTATGTAGAAGTATTTCAAGGCTACTTAATATCTGCCACCTTCAATAAGCCATCTCTGTAAAATTCTACCAATAGTTAGGTCTTCAAGAAGGTAACTCACAACATGCTCCTAGAAAAGGCATCAGACCCACAGTATGCCAAGCAAAGATCAATTCAGATATGATAGATGGTAAGAGGGATGATAGATAGACAAAGCCTATTTACTTACCTTTTTAAAAATACAAATATACAATTTACATATTTAACATTAAAGATAATTTTTCAAGTACTTTCATAAAGTAGATGTGACAAGTTGCACATTTGTCTGAGGATGTGCCTTTTCAAAAGCTGAAATAATTGATAGTTTCTTTGATTAAAATGAAGTTTTGATTAAAATGAAGTATCATACAAGTCACCATCACTAGTTTCTGCACAGTATCCATTTGATCATTTACAAAAATGATCAGAGGGATGGAACACCTCTCCTATGAGGAAAGGCTGAGATAGGTGGGGTTCTTTAGCCTGGAGAAGAGAAGGCTCCAGGGAGACCTTATTGCAGCCTTTCAGTACTTAAAGGGGGCTTATGAGAAAGATGGGGACAGACTTTTTAATAGGGCCACTAGCGATAGGACAAGGGGGAATGGCTTTAAACTAAAAGAGGGTAGATTCAGACTAGATATAAGGAAGAAATTTTTTACGCCGAGGGTGGGTGAAACACTGGCACAGGTTGCCCAGAGAGGTGGCAGATGCCCCATCCCTGGAAACATTCAAGGTCAGGTTGGACGGGGCTCTGAGCAACCTGGTCTAGTCGAAGATGTCCCTGCCCATGGCAGGTGGGTTGGACTAGATGACCTTTAAAGGTCCCTTCCAACCCAAACCATTCTATGATTCTATGACTTTTATTTTGAGCTTTTTAAAGGGGCCTGAAACCCAGCACCACAACAGTTTCCTTCTAGCAACTGTTTTATACAGAATAACATGCTTCTAGTTAATACGACACAGCAGATGTTCTACTTGTCAGCTTTCTTAGCAAACACCTGTATTTTATGGAATTCATCTTCTCTGTTCACCACCTTCCTTCTACCAAATACACAAATGACAAGAGCAGGAACTCCTCAGCAGAATCTCCATGAAGACATTTAACTAGTTTGCACCACACCACAACATCATGAGCCACCTCCAGCAGCTCTCACACCATTTGCAGACATTCTTAACACCTCGTCTCTGCTGTATTCACCACCTTCCCTTGATTGCTAAGTTAGGGACAATTCTCTCTGCGGAACAACCCACATGGCACAACCATGTATCATTCCAGCACTTGAGTCAAATCTCTCTAAACCCTTCCTTCTCACTGTAGCCCATGACTCACCTTCAGGTGGAGAACTAAATGGAGTTTATTATGCAGTCTTTTATTCCTCTATAAATAGTCTAAGAATACCTGTTTACTGTATTTGCATTTAAGCTCTGCCATCTTCTTTACCTTATTCTATCACATGAAAATCTGTTCCTTGGCCACATTATGATGTACTTGAGCAGTGCTAGAATAATTCTGTAAAAGGAAGACATTTTAGAGGGCAGTAACTGCACTCCAACACAGCCATGTTACGTAGGAGTATTTTAGAAGTGATTGAAGTTCATTCTTCTCTACGTGATCACAACTTTAACTAAAATATAGCCGATACATTGAAGGAGTGAAAAAAATGTCCAAATACAAGTCAAAAGATGAGAAGATCACTATCACATCTGTGCCTTTTAAACAGAGGGCTTCCAAACAGCACAGATGCTTATAACACTGCACAGGGAAGCAGCACAAGACAGCCAAGGTTACTGCAGAAGCTTGAGCAATGAACTCCACTGCTCATGAGTATGGGCTAGAATTTAAATGTTCACTCTGAAGCAGCCGTTTGCTCTAACTGTTAAATTTTGAAGAGGGGGAGAGTGAGAGACATTTAAAGTAGTTCCCTTTCATTCTTATTTACAATTCCCTCTTGTGACTTGATAAGAGAGAGATTTTGACACACTTCATACTGCAATATTGTGTTTTTGCTGCAGAGGCCCTATTCCCAAAGTGGTACCAACCTCATTTTTATCAACAATGCCTCTGCCAAAAAAAAAAAAAAAAAAAAAGGCAAATAATTCATTACCAAACTGTCTCATTGCAGAAGAAAAGGAAGACAAGCTCAAATTCAGACATACTAGCAGCAATATTCTATTCCCTTTGTTCTCACCCGGACAAATGATGTAATTAATGTATGGCGCAAATGAGATTCTACTTCAAAACAGAGGACCAGGAAATGAAATTTCTCACAGCAGCTTTCTCATCTAAATCATTGCATTGTTTTCATTTGCACCTCCTCTGTCAGAAGAAAACATGATGTTGAGAACATATATCCCTTTGGAGAGATTCTCCACAAACAAGGATTTACAGTTTGAGAAACAGTCAGCTTACTGGGTAACCTTTAGTCATGGGTTAACAGTAACTAACACCCACTTCCATCTAAAGCTTTCTGAGCTCTACTGTCTGCAATGAGCGCTCCCCTCCCTCGATTTAGGCCATGCATGCTACTGTCATGCTTGGGACTTGGTGTATTGTCCCTTTTAACTCACCAAGTACATTTCTGTTTAAGTGTAAGCAGCAGGGTCAGTGAAGCCCAATTCCTGCCCCGGCAAAGAAACCGTTCTAACACGTTAAAAAAAAGAAAGATAAAGACAGGAGAGAATAAGCTCCTTCCTGAATACAGTAGTAGTGCCCTAGGGCTAGGCCACCAAGAAACAGAATTGCACCCTTAGGCTTCCAGCTATAAGGAGTACTATAGAAGACCCATTCTGCCAACCTTACAAATACACAGACCCACCACTCAGTACCTATTGAGGAGCACAAGGAAGCAGAGAACTTCTACTGCCTCTCATGCAAGACAGTACAGATTTAGGCCGCACTGGAGAAAATAAACTGTGAAAACAACAATAAGCAGAAAAGCTAAGTTAAACATTGCTAGACAGGAACACGTGTATTAACTAGCTCATGACAACTTGTTGATTCAGCTAGATGAAAACCTCTCACTGTGCAATGCTCATTGTTACAGTTAAGCAGCAGCCCACAGATTGCCTTTCAGCAATCTCTCTCTATTTGTGTATCACCAAGGTGTTTCCCAGCTTCTCTCACCCCGTATTACCTCTTTGCCAACTCAGGTGTCTGACTTTTACTGACATGCTGCATACAACGCAGGCTTCTGGAGCACAATCAAAGTTGCAATTCATCCTCTTTATGAAACATTTCAGTGCTCATTTGCATGATTACAGATCCCTCGTGTCCACTTCACATTATTACCCAAAGTTTCCTGCAGGTTTAGTCTAAAAATGAGAACTTTGCACATGAAAAAGAGTTCATAATATTTCTTAATAAAACCACACCATCTCTTGGATACTGCTTCTGCAGAGGCTTGCCAAGGAAACACTGCCCCCAAAAGAAAAGCAGCTGTTTATGCTGTGTGGAATTCAAATCTTTGACTGACAGGAAGTAATAGTCCATATTATAATAATAATCCAATTGCTCGGATTCTAACAGGAAATTAATTTGGGGGGCCTTAACTTCCCACTCCCCCATATCCTCTGAGGGTAAAGGGCTCATCTTACAATGACTTCCAAAGCAACTTGCTGTGAAGCAGCAAGTCGTGAGCTGCAGAATGAAAACTCCTGTCTCTCCTGACACAATGTAGGATCAGTGCACTACTGAGGTAGTCATTTCATTTCAGCCTAACCCTTGACTGTCCTCATTCCGGTTTATTCAGAAGACTATCTGGCCACAACATACAAGAACCAATAACACTGGACAGACTTTGGAAAGACTGTATTTGATATGGCAGAAGTAGTGTAACAACAATTGGCACCTTTATTTTCAGTGTGTCTAATCTCAGGATAACCAGTCACCAGACTGGTTACACAACATTTACATAGAGATTTAATAAACTGCCTATGTCTAAAGCATCTGTCTCAAGAGTGGATGATTTTTAAAGATATGCTTTGGAGCTCACAGTACTAAAGGCATGATGCAGAAGTTACCAGGAGGATTCTGCGGCCTGTTCACTGGAGGCTAGCTCAAGCCCAGAAGGAACCCTAACAGCCACTTATTTTTAAGTCACGTAAAAGGAGAGACAAAAAGCTCTTGTACATCCTCAATTCCTATTAAGCATCCTTTGAAGGATAACTCAGCCAAACGGGGTCTTCTGAATTGACTGGGACAGCTATGCAGTCCTTCCGAGAGCGAGACTGGTTCTTCATCTGCTCTGTTACAAAAGGCAATGTCATACAGAACCTCTGCCACCACCCAGAATGACCTCTCCTGCATCAGAGGTGGCTCCAACACACGGCTCATGCAAAATTCACTCCACTGAAACCAACCTAGAAGCCAAGCCATTTAGAGAGCACTTAATGCCAAAATCCCTATCAGTCTCAAGCAGCCACCGAGGCACCAGTACTAGCACCACAAAGGGTAGATTTCATCTAGCCTGTCTCATCACTGCTAACTGAATACCGTTCAAGGCAGCATAATCATAGTGGGCTTTAAGACGTACTGCATTTTTGGGAGTGATGTTTTGACATGGCAATGCCAAAGCACACCTCTTCCTCACCCAACCACTCAGCCAGAGGTGCCCAAACAAATGTTACTCACTCCAAGAAGTTTTGTACTTTGAGCTAACATGGTAAATACTTTGCCCTTCAGAAAATATGTTGAAAAATTAGTTCTAAACTGAGAAAGCACACATCTAAACATACTTGCACACAAGGAAATTAGTATTTACCCAGTCATGGCACAGTGCAACTATAAACAGAGATCAGAAATCCTGTTATCAACATCCGCACATCTCAGTGAAAATAATGCCAACAAAACAATTTACTCATTATTAGGGTACTGCCACCAGTTTCAACAGCTGTTTCTTAAATTTTTAAATTAGTAACAGACTGGGCACTTTAAGTATAAATAATCCAAGAACTGAGTTCCTTACAGAGATTTGCAGTATTGTCTGAACAAATAAAATGGACTTTTGATTCTAGTTCTGCCGTATGATTCAGAGGCTGTTTCTGTAACACAGCATACCTAATGATCAGAGTTCTGGGACTAATTACAATCATGGAGAACCTGAAGAGTACTGGAAAAGGACACAGAAGTGGAACTGTAAAAATATAACAGTCACAATGTATTCTAAATTATGAACACAAATTGCTATGTTGTCATGAGACTGGTACTCAGAGTCAAGCGAACCTCAAAATTTTAAGCATCTCCTTTCAAGCAAGCTGCTACTGGCTGCTTTTTTTTTTTTTTTTTTTTTTTTTTTTAAATAAAAAGTGATTCAGGTTGCCAAAAAGAGATACCAGCTTTATACAGAAAAGTTACCTGAAAGTATCCATATGCTGAGAAAGCTGCTTAGTAAAAGCCTATGACACTATGGAAGCAGTATAGGAATTGGCAGTCTCTAGAGTTGGAAAGAAAAAAAAGGGTATGCTATATTTTGAGCATGGAATACTCTCTACCCTCTTCTGTGTCTACCAACTGCAGCATACACTGCATTTTATCCAAGAAGAGAATATGAAGACATAGCAAGTAATTTTTTTAAGAAATAAAGACCAAGTCCAAGTCATAAAATTGCATTTGGTTAAAAATAGCTACAGTTTAAAATAGTAACACACAGAAAATAGTTCTACTACCCATTTATCTAAATGCTGCTGGCAGGAGGGAGACAGAAGACATGGGACAGCAAACCCAGAGATGCTGAATCTGAACAGCACTTCGTCTTTGTATGCATTAAGTGCATTTACACATTTAGTCATGCATCCTCCTCTCACAATTTTGGGAAATTTGTTTGTGGAATGAACCGACTGCTTCTTTCTTCTCACATTGAAGCTTCACATGGCATTTTTTACTGTGTTTGTATCAGAGTACTGTATCTTTCGTCTTAAGAGAAAAAGCAATCCAAATAAAAGATCTTCTAATTAATGCACAAGAGCTTAAAGAAAAGTGAGCAGACCAAAGTAGAGAGCAATCAGCAAACACAGGATGGCAGTAAGTTCAGAACGTTTCTCCTTCCTTAAGCCTCCTTTTTAAAAGCAGCATTCATAACAAGTAGTTCACACCTAGCAAGTGATGTGACCAAGTGATTAAGGTAATAACTGCACAGTTCAAGAAACTGTGATTACAAACAGGGTTGTGAAAGATGACACACCTTCCACCTATTCCAAGTATTTAAACAGTTTCCTTATGTTTTTCCCAAGAATTTCTTTTTTTTTTGTAATGACAAGGAGTACAGTTTAAGACAGAAAACTGTTCTTATTTTTATTCTTAGGTAAGAAAACACTATGTATTTAGTGCAATTCTGTGCCTCTATCGTGACAGTGACTTAAATTCCAAGTCTGACTATGATTACAGGTTAAGCTCATGACTCTCTTCTTCCCATCTAGCTCAGAGCATTTACCAGTTAGCACAAATAGCATTGCTTTGCCCTTCATAGGAGGAAATTACGCGGTTTCAACTGTTTCCACCTTCTTCATCAAAAGAATGAAAAAAGAAGTGACTGCCTTCTCAGAGCTACCCTACAGTGCAGAAGAAAACGCTGCAGTCTGGCAGTAGCAGAGTGTGCTAGTCTACCCTACATAGAGGTTTGAGATAGAAAGCCATTTTAGCTAGCACAGATCTTTCCTGAAGGAGAGGCTACTTCAGATTTATACAAAACAATTTTCATGAAATCTTAACAAAGCCACATTATACCTCTAACAGTTGTGGACAAAAAAGCTGGTTTGCTTTCTAAGCCTCTTTCACCCCAGATCCTTATATACCTGGTAACAGACAGCAGATCAACTGTCAGAATTATATCTGGTAATACAGCACACTGCACACAAATTTATCACATGCTACTCTTCAGCCAGACTGTCTGGATGGGTTATTAAAAAAAAAAAAAAAAAAAAGTTAAATAGGATGACTTGGAGTATTTGGGAAAGAGTCCTGGGACAGTACTGCTTATTGAAAAGATACTCCTAAACACTCCAGGAAGAACTACAGAATGCGCTTTCATTCACAGGTCACATTTCCAAATAAGGCTTATAATTCAGGATTTTTCAATACTCATAAAAGGAAAAAAAAAAGCATATATATGTATTTTATTGTATTTAAAAAGATGGCATGACAGAGCCAGATTATAGAACCAAACCTTCCACGTGACTCCTTTCAGAGGACCAAAGAATTTTTACTATTTTTAATATAATTTCTCTTTGAATATCACTAGTACATGCACTTGAATTTGGGTTGCAACCCCATTTTATCTGATTGTTGTCTGTTTTTGCAGATATCCAGTAGACATGGAAAACTAAAAAAACCAAAACAAAACAAAAAAAACCACTAAAAAAAAAAATCAAATACACAGGTCAACTCCTTTTAATCCCAAGCATCTCTAGTAATTTTAAATTAAGTCTTCAATGAATTATCTGGCAAATGTCCTGTAAGATGTACCAAAAGTACTTCCAGAAAGATACTGGGTGTGATGAATCAAGTTTTAAGCTTGAGAAGATCCTGTGACCAGCAAGTATGAATTTCCACACACACAAAACAAAAATTTTTCAGCCAGAGACATTCCCGAATTGTTGCTTAACTAAGTTTGATGTTTGTCTTTTTAAGCACACTTGTCAAACCTAGGAAAGTTTTCAGAACTGAAAAACAGTTTTAATGGTGATTCTAGAAGATAATTCATACGCAGGAAAACAGTATCATGAAATAAAGCAACATAACACAAGCTTTTACACAAGCGCTAAAGTGCACGTTGAAGACTACTGCAGGCCATTCACAGGCCTTTTACGCCTGCCGAAACAGTAACCACAGTGCCATTTGACAGATAAAGTTCATAAACACAATCACTTCGCAATTTTTCCTATATGAAATTAATCTGTTTACATTCAACAATTCTAACCGGAAATTTATCTCTGCTCTTTGCATTGCTTTATGCATATTTAGTTAAATTTCATGCAGTTGAACTTGCGGTTGAGTGGTTATCAGGACTGAATATTTTCCTTCACTAAAGCAGATAAGGGCCGTTTAATGAAAAGATATGAAAGGGAAAAGCTGTATCAAAGGAACTGGAACATGAATCACACTGTAGCACACACCACTTCACTTGATCAAAAACAATTGGCTTTTCAAACTTTAAGTCAAATGGATAGAAGAAAAAGAGCACATTTAAACAGAAAAGATATTCCTGGTAACCCCCAGTTCTGAGCAAATTTCCAACTTTGGATCCTTAGTTCTGGGAAAATGTTCACTATATCAAGATTGGTAGAGTTTACTGATTTTTATGGCGCTCTAATCAAATCGTTCCTTGAGCGCCTGCCCGAGATAGATGCACCCAATTTCCTAAGCTGCTAGAAGCACTTGTATGATATGGTACCTTACACTGCCTACAGAAGAAATTCAGCGATTGTTTGATATTACAAAGCTGCCACAGCACTTGCTGATACTGTTTCCTAACTGCAAATATGAACAGTGGATTTTTTTCCTAAATAAAACAGATTAGCATGTTGAAACATATCCACGGTAAGTTGTTATTTAAATTACACACTGGCAGTTAATTTCCCCCAACGTATCTTCAAAGAAGCTTAATTTCCCAAACTGGTGGAAAAGTACTTTGTTTTCCTTACAAATCCAATTCATATATTTTGATATGTTATTTTAAGTAAGGTTATACTGTAAACTGATGCAATTAAATCTATATAAAATCTTGTGTAGGCATGCAAATTGATTTAGCCCAGCCTCATGCTGACACAGCTTAAAAAAACCAAAACAGCCAAGGAATTGAAACAAATCAACTTTATTTGAAAAGTACTAGCAAAGTTTTGTCACTGAAAGCTGTCTGAAAATCTTTTAAAACAAGCAACTTGTTTGATGATTTAGAAGCCCTTCTTGACCAGCAACTACCAGTTGGAGCAGTATAAGTACAGACACTCAACACTGTAAAAGCAAAAAGTAAARGAACTGCTGAGTGATTGTGCACCAGCACAAAAGCACCACTTGTATGAGGAGCACAAAGTCAGAATCCACTGGTTTAGTACTAAAATAGCATCCAGGTGAGAAATACTTTTGTAACAATACCTACCCTCTCTGTAGCGCTTTTTATTGGAGTATCTCAACGTACTTAAGCGAGGACAAGGTTATCAAATGACTATAAAGAGGGGCTGTGTCATAGCTGGAAATTACCCACTGACATCTTGAGAGCCTACTGCACAACTGTTAGTTCTGTATTAGAAACTGATCTGATAAACTAATTCCTAAAAGGTACTTGTGTGCATACAAGTGCATGAGAAAGTCAGCTGTAGTTACATGCCACCACAGTCCTGTGTCACATTCACCAGCAACAAACAAGTACTCTCTCCCACAAACATATGAAAAGGGCACAGAACTGTAAAACCAGCTTTTTGCACTAAAAGTACATTGCTATCCCACCATGAGTATAGTGGAGCCATAACAAAGAAAGCTGCATGTGTTTTTAATGGCAGTAAATAATTTCCAGACAACAGACATTTAACAGATTAAAAAAGAAAAGTCACATGCCAGCACTTCTGCAGTCAGGATTAAAAACCTGGACATGCTATTTCAAAAAACCACAGTCCTCTAACTACTTAACTAAAGGGTGTTTCCTTTAGCTGACTGCAGTACATCTGTATCTTCCAAAGCCATCTACAAGGAAGAAACACTGCAGAGTGGGAAAATTATATGCTAGCCATTTCTCTCCAAGCTAGGCAGTTCTCATACACATCATCATTGGCTATCAACCTCAACAGCCTGGATCCAATCCCTAACTAACCCCATGTGCAGTCACTAGATGAATCACATACCCACCTGGAGAGCAGGTCCCAGAACATCAATCCTTTCATCTCCTAAAAACAGACATCTAGCATTCCAGAGCTGGACTTGCAGGCCAAGGTTCAAACCTCACCTCCCTGAGCGGTGTTAGTAATTTTGTCCATTTATCTGCAACACGAGGACTTGTTACCTGCTCTAATCCACTCACAGGATATATATGGTTCATAAGGTTGTAAACTGAAGAGCCATATCCATGCAGCAGTGAAAGGTAACCTTCTGGTGCTGTGGCAACAGTCCAAACTAGGCAACCTTTTCCCTAGTCTATTGTTTAATGCCAATGATGTAAGTTACAATATTTCTTGTCCGCACAGCATTTCACAGCAGCTTTCTCATCAGTCAGACACAGGCCAAAGTCACTGTGCCATTCTTTCAGGGCATCAATCGTGCTTCCAGACACCAGGTTTACTCTATTTATATATCAAGGCTAAATAACAAAGTTCAGTAGAAGACCCTAGACAGGATTTCTTTATGCTAACATAAACAGTCCCTTAAGCAGAACTGTAATGAATATATTATCATGCTATTTGTTGTAATCAATATATTATCATGCTATTACCAAATTCTTAAAATTCTTGTAGTAAGCAAAACAGTATTTGCTACAGTAGTGTTTTCCCTTGAATACATGTACACTTACCCACATAATGCATATTAAGAGCCAAGTACTTGTACTGGAAGAGAGGGTTGTTGTGCAGGCTACTTCTTTGGATCTGCTGGAAGAATGAGCTGACATCCCATCTGTACAAGACATCCAACAGCATGATGCTTGGGACCCTTAGGGCCACATTTAATACTGCCTCCAGCTTCTCCTTTGCAGCCATTCTCTTCCCTTTCTGTGAACTGGCAGCAGACTGTAAATAGCACAAGACAGAGAAGAGTAATCAGATCAATCTCACTGTACAAACAGCTATTAGGCTTTGTGATCATATGAATGGGGCTTCCTGTGTGGCCACAAATGACTGAATGAATCAACTGAGTTAAATTCAAATCCAGACAGGACAGCTTCTATTTTTGCTATATAAAGGTCAATTTGCTAGCAATTTTTCCATGGCAATACTGTAAAATGGGGAAGGGGTGGGGGGCAGGTTAATGACATAAAAATGGTCAAAGGGTGTGCACTGAATAAACCTTCATTCTTATTTGCACTAATTTAGCATCCAAGACCCCAGCCAAAAGACACCGATGTACTAGGTACTACATGAGCATTAACACGATAAGCTTTAGAAAGCAAATACCTGATAAGCTTTAAAAAGCAAACACCAACAAAATTCAGACACTACCTCCACTTAGCTTAACACTATTTCTATGCCTCTCAAATGAAATAACCATCAACTAAGAGAGTTCTTAAAACATTTTAGATTCACTTCCTCAATGCAAATTGAAATAAATAATTTTCCAATATCTAAGCTTTTAAAAAATCATTTACAACATTCGTTAACCTGCATGAATTTATATATTTATGGAATTTGAGGGCTGTGTGTTTTGAAGATTAGGACCAATAATGCAACTGTTCTACTCATTCTAATGTAATTCACTGCAAGGAATCATACAAACAGAAGACCATATCCTCACTCCAGAGTACTAGAAGGTAATTTAATTTTGGAGCTTGCGATCAGAGAAGATGGGTGATGTAAGACAATCGCTTATAGATTAAGACTCCCAACAGAGTGGGCACTCTTTTTTTTTTTTGGTTTTTTGTTTGTTTGTTTGTTTTAAAAAAAAACAGGAAAAAAATGCTGGTCCGCAACAGCATCTCAAAAGAGATCTAGTCACCAACAGGACCATTTTAAAGAGAAAAAGGATCAGTTTCCACATCCTGTCAGAGCACTGCCTTCAGCTGAGACTGACAGTTGTTCCTAAATTAAATGTGCTGTTTTTACCACATGCCACCTGCCTACCCTAAGAACAGCATTCACCCCAGGCTGTATTTGTGAGCCACCAATTATATACACTGTATTACAGAAGTGCAGCTGAAGTATTCAAGGCCAAGGTGGGGACGATCCAGCAAGTTTTTATCCACAAGCAGCCATTCAAACCAGTAAAAAGAATCACCTGCAGCACAATCAGTCCCCTGATGAGGTCAGATATAAGAAAAGGTTCCCAATCCCAATTATTAGGGGGACAATTGGAAAGAACTGCATCCTGACCAAAGAAACAGAAAAATCTGCACTTGGAACTGCACTTTTTAAATAAAGTTTTACAGGACTTTATTCATATCATCCTTGTGTAAGTTTTAAAAGTTTTTGCAGTTGTGCAAGTTTTATACTATCAAGCCAACATGGAAGTACAGCATGAAATGAAACCACGTTAACATACAGAAACCAAAAAAACAAAAATCTTCCTTCTTGTACAGGGACACACACACACAATCCTCATGTGAAGATTTATTTGTGTTGCCATGGCCAAGAAACTACCACAAACTGTTCATGTGCACACCTAAAGCCACACTGACACTTGTCAAGGCATGATGACATAAAATTAATTCAGCTCAAGAAGTCAGGACAGATCAAAACTGAAATTTGGCTCAGTAAACCACAGGTTACAGGGCTGCTGCTTGTCATTGTCTAGCCCACAGTCTAACTTTTCAAGCTATGTAAATGCAGGCACCTTTTACAGAGCTCTTGCAACAGCTCTACAAACCCCAAAGACAGCACATCCTTCCCCTCGCACAGGAAGCGCCTCCCCGCTACATCAGGCATCCCACACAATACCGGCATTTCACAATGCCTCCCAAACAAATTAAAAGGTCAGCCAGAAGACTACAAATATTTAGAATGAACAACCAAAACCATTGCCCAAGCAGCTACTACAGAATACTAGCATTCAACATTTAGTGTGAATAAAAGATGGAGTTTAAACATATGGTATCGTACAAACAGAAGYTGGGACCTACACAGATTGTATACAAAGAGTTTCACCAGGCTGCATACTGAAATACAAGCCTATGCTCAGCACACAGCTTAAATAATTTATATCAAAACATTTTAAGTGTCCTGGAATTTTCAAAAATCTTTGGGTTTGCCAATTTAATTAAAACTTTGAAATTAAGCTGCCTCCTGGTTTTTTGCTAGGTTACTTTTCCAAGTAGATCAGGGCTTAGGGGTGGGTGGGAACTGACTTACAGGTTTTCACTCTCTCATAAAAACACCCATGTGAAGTGACAACAAGCACCTGATTTCAAATTACATTCTAATTGTCAAACCTTTTCCAGTCATCAACAACAACCAAACACRTAGGACGAGAAGGAAATTTTCACTTGAGCTTTCAGTCTCCTTAATTACTCCAAATTAAAATTCCATGGACTTCTAATGCTGAAAGTTAACTGAGGTTCAGCAGACCCAAATTAAGCTGAAAAATTTTGCCTCCCAAATTCATACACGCATACTTGAGAATGTAAGAGAACTGAAAAGTGCAGCATTTATATTATTTAAGAAAACAACCTAAATTTCAAACCCTGTTAAAACAAAAGCAAAACAAACTTTGACACATTATGTCGCAATGGATAGGCTATGAGAAGCAGCCACTGCAACTCTGCAGCATATTCTGTCACTGACTGACAAAGCATCCAATACTAATAAGAAACCCTTTAAAATTAACTCCACTAGAAATGCGGATGTGTTAAATAAAGCCTCAGTTGTAATTGCTGCCAAGTTCTAACAGAATGTAATACAGGCAAGCAACAAAGTCCACTGCTCTAAGCTCATTATATTGTAAAGAGCTCTCACAATGCATTATTTTGATTGGTGTAAAAACAAACAAAAACAAAAAAGCCACCAGAACATTAAACTTCTAAAACCTTTAGATAAATGATGATGAAAAGAGTTGCTGGATGCTCAGACATTAGAAAAAAATAGGTCACTGTTGTACATAGTCAAAAAATGGACTTAAGAACAGGACTGGGAAGCCACTAGTTTGTGTTTCAAAAATTTTTTCCCATGATTTCAAACATCTCCCGGTTCCAAATCTGGGTAAGAAAAAGAACAGTCTTAGGAAGAACTTCAGACTTCACATCCTAAGTGAGTGCAAGTACAGCTGTGCTATTTGACCAAAACCACCTTTTAATAATTTCCCATCACAGCTGATTAATGTTCATGGAAACATTTTTGTTTTCTAACAACACAGTACTTTTCAAAAATCCCTCCCTCACCTGACATACCCATTTTGTCAAAAGCATATTCCTGGCTAGCTTTAAAGAAAACAGTAGAATTAGCAAAACCACAAGTCTGTCCCAGCTAATTCCATTAGCAGAAGAGATTAGCAGTAAACTCAAAAAAAAAATCCTCAAAGATAACACATATTTTCCCTTTAATAGAATTTTCTTTCTGAGGTTTTGTCATCACATAAGATTTTACCATTTCAGCTGAAGCTGTAAATTATGCCACTTAAACCAGTGTAACTGTTGTTTATGCACCAACTTAAATATAAATCTATCACATCACAGGCAGAAAATACTCACTGGTAAGGCAGTACAAGAGGCCGCACAAAATCAGCATCCATTTATCCAAGCAGGTGTAAAATTACATTAACAGAGTAGAGTTTCTACATTTAGAAAAGCATTAATTATGAAGTTACTTGATGGTTACAGAAATACGCTGGGATATCTGCAAATGTAAGAGTTATTCTAATACTACTGCCACCAAAAATCACCATAGAAAGATACAGTAATTCCAGCTGGGATCAGAACTTCAAAACCAGACCTGATCCTGCAACATTCAGCCTAACATCTGTGAACAAGATGCTCATTCTCCTACAGGATTACAACCTAAAATACTTGGAAAGATTGACCAGAAACCAAAAGAGACAATTTCAACTTCTGTTGCTCACATCTATGAAATTCTGGTTACTTTGGATACCTCCATTAACAAGCAGACTTTGATCTGTAGTCTAGTTTTCACTTTAAATTATTTTTCAGTGATACATTCTGAAACTAAAAACATCACCAGGAAAAGCTTTTATTTTCCTATAGGGTAAACTTCGCTAGCTAGATCTTGAAGAGGGGAAAAAAAAAAAAAAAAAAAAAAAAAAAGAAAAAGAACAAAACAAAATATACAACTCCTATCTGTAACTATAGAAAAGTTCAGTGTCGCAGTTCAAAACCTAAAATTAGACCCTGGGTTGCATTCACGCACTCCCCAGAACCCCTCCTTCTATATGCCTGTCCCGTTCTTGGGAGCAAAAAGAAAGGGATTTGAAGTACAGAAGAATCCCATTCTTCAGAGACTTAGATCTTTATATCATCAGTTTGGGAGGGAGAAAACAGAGAGAAGAAAAGGGAAGGAACACGATGAAAAGGTTTATCAGATACGCACTTAGAGAAGAATTTCCCTGTGTGTGTCTGTAGAAAAAAAAACAAAACTCCGGAGAGTATGTGAGTCACTGATCCATCAAAACAGCTCTTTCCCATGCAGTCAGCAGCAAGGAAGGCAAAAGATGTCTTGCTCCTATGCAATTTAAATTGGCTAACAAGGACAGCACTCAAAAATTTCTGCTGAGAAGGCCAGATACAGTGAGCATACCAACTGTACTAATAAAGCAGTGAAACATTGCAGACATGTACAGTAACACTATCATTAGGATCCAGTCAGCATTTCCAATAATACTCAGTTTTTGTAGTTCACTAGAGTAGTTCAGTAATTTCCAATAATAACCAGAGAGTATTTAGCCTTCAATTTAAAGGTTTAGAGAGAGTCGTCGGCAGACAGACTACTCAGTCTTGCTATGTAAGAAGTTAACAAGAATAAACGAATTTTTTTTCTCCTTTTTTTCCCCCATCTGGTCTAACAACATGGATTACTGTAAAGCTGCTGCAGTGGTGTGACTGGAGAACTGTAATTTCTACCTAGAAATTCCTACTCACCCAAGACTCATTCAGTTGTGAACTGAGGCACAGCTAAGGTTAATCATTCCAAACAAATACATAACATACTTTGCGAAAAACAACTTTTACTGCAAAACAAATTAGGTCAACCTCTTATCTGTTCATAGGGACATAAGCGAATATGCATTCACATTAAAGGCATATTAAAAATGGACAAAAACAACTAGAGACAGTTAACTGTATGGAAGAAAAAAAAAATTCTACACTTCCAAATTTTATTAATTCTAGTAAGTTTTATATAAGGGAGAAGAAAATCAATTCAGGAAATGAGGATACACATCACAGAGCTGTGAAGTTAAAGTTGTCTTTAAAGATTTATTTCTGGAATATGTTGATACACTATGAGCAGTTCCAGTACAATCTCAATTATATAGCAAGTGTATAATTAAGCAGCCTGTAAAACATCCTGTGTCTTTTATTTTTCATAATGAGCAGGTAAGACCAGGGAACTGAACTCAGGGACTAACACATGTTAACAAAGGTTAACAAATCCACCAGGTATGCAGCAAAATCTTCCTGTGGACTCCACAGGATCAGCTCTCTGCCTGCGTACAATCAGTTCAATCCAGTCACACTAAGAGGGGCTGCTTGTTTTTTAGATCACAGATTTGCTGAGTTCAGTTAGGCACCTGAAAGACAGGAATCCAATTCATCAAAATAAAAATATAACTAATAATATCTTCAGTAAAATCTTCAGAAAAAAATCTAGATTGAATCAACAAACTGAACTGCTCTGAGGTCCTTTTTGACTCTACAGTTTCCTGCCAGTCCTAGGTTTGGTTTATTAACTAGTTATTCAGCATTTTTTTTTTGCCGTCACAGCCATGTTTGCAAGCCTACACCTACAAGCCTGCCTAACCACATTTGTATCAGCACATTCTGAGAAATTCTGGGCAGCAATCCCAAAGCGCCTCTGCAGAGGACAGAATACCCAGAGGACCTGCACAGAGAGCATTAATGACAGCCCAAGATGATGCAGTCTGTGACAACCCACCTCAGAGAGCTGGATCACAGGAAGACCAGCCACGCAAGTAAAGCTGGCATACCCCATCAACCTCACAAAAAAACCTGCAACCCAACTGTGTTACCAGGATGAAGTTACATGACAGGATGAAATATATTTCATCCTCCACAGTTGCTCATTTAGTTTTTAGCCATTTCAGATATAGACACAGCCTATGTTTAGAGCATGCAATGCCAAGAACTAGTTACCTGACTGGTTAGAAGTTAAAATATAAAATAAGACTTTCAAGACCTCTCTAGGTCAATATTGATAAAGTTTCCATTGCTGCTGCTGCCTTAGCTATTTGAGTCCTGTAAATAAAGGGCATCAGTTTCCAGGCCTGTCAAATAGGCAGCTTAGCTTCCTGCAGTACCAGACTCACACAACAGAAAGATCAAACAAATGGTGAAAACACTCAGAAAAGTCCCTTTTAAAACATGTTCAAACTCAAGATATGCAACCAAAAAAATTTTCCAGAAAAAACTCCACGAGATGAAGTACCCACTTCTGAATGTTCCTTTCAAGTATGCAACTAATTATAAAGCAGCAGGGCTTCTCTAAAATGAAAGGAAATGTTAAAAAAGTAAAGGCAGGGAAACTGGCACACGGATGTCTGAATCATATTGAAGGTGCTAGACATTAACATGCACTTAAAAAGCAAAACTACAGTGAACTGTCCACTTCATAACCACATCAAACATTGCCAGGTGTATTTGGAGCTAAAAATGGACTCAGAGAGTAAATCATCACACAAACATAAAGAGTTCCAGAGGACTGAAAGAGAAGCTATCCACATGTCTGTGTGAAGAGGAGGAAACCAATTCAAGTTTAGCAAACAGCTTAGAGAATGTTTTTGAGAGTGCAACACGAAACACTAAGCAGGCTTATACAGTTTTCCACAACACACCCATTCGTTCACATCTTACTGGCATGATGTGCCTTTCTGCATCTGCACCATGGACTCCAGCTGCTGAACTGGAGTGAGATACTAATCTCTTTCCATCATCTCCAAAGGAAGGAATTCCCCTGTATTTCTTCCAACACACGTTGCTCAGTTCATATCTCCATCAGAATTAGGTTGCTTTAACATCAGTAGTTCCTCCTAAGACTGATATAAACAAGGTGAATCCTGTGTTTTGGACAAGTAGCAGCTTTATGTTGCTCTCTAAGATTTTTGACGATCTTTCCACATAATGGTGGTCACAAAGTCAACTATTTCCTAAAGCTAATGAGTTTAGGAATTAATAAAATTAAATCCTTTCATGACATTATGGCTCAAAAAACAGCAGCTGATTACCACAGTTATTAAAACTAACTAGAAACTAAAAGATACAGTTTCTCACATGCAGGCAGCTCGTTATTTAAGATAACCGGCAAAAATAACCCAAGGTTGCAGATAAACCAAAGTTACAGGGTGCAATAGCTTAACAGTTCTCACCTTAAAAAATATTTTTTCAGTGTTTAAATCTATCTTCACTAACCTACAAGCAAAAATGATCAAAGAGAGTAATTAAAAATTATTTCCTTCTTCCCCTCCCAAGTTTGATCTCTGGGGGTGCATAACACACACACAAAAAACCTAATACAAATATAATTAAAAGTATCTAAGGTCCAAGCCCACAAAACAAGTCAACAGAAACTAAAAATTGCAGAAGAAACAAATACAGCAACACCTACAGACTTAAAAAAGTATTTTGAATGAGATCACAAATGGCTAATATTTATGAGTCAAACATGTTACAGAAATCTCTGTTTTCACTGGTAAACAAAAGGCTTTTTTTTGCCTATAATGTCTACTGTTCTCCCTTGTTTACTGATACTTACGTGCATTAAACAAAAAAACCCACCTTTTTTTCACTTTATGCTCCCAATCACATTATTTATGCACCAGCCCCCCCCCACACACACCCAAAAAGGTAGCGCAACCAAAAGATAAGAATCCCTCAAAGAGCGACCATCTGTCACAAGTGTACTTAGTACACAGAACCACTCTCGATCACAGAAAAAAACCGAAAATTCTCATCACAAACCTTATTTTAAAAGACTACAGAAGGTCTCAAAAAATCGACTAACATGACGTAAGGAGGAAAGAGAGAAAAAGCCCTGTTCTTCACGCTACGGAGAGACTGCTTCTTACATAAGCGTTACCATATGCTTTAGGGCCCGTCTCCAGGAGGGAATAACCGGGCCTCCCCTCTTCCCACCTGACCGCCTGAACCCAGGCGCAGGACACAGCTCTGTGTCTCACCGGTGAAGGCGTGCGGCGTCTGGCCACCAGAGAAAGGGCTAGGGGATATTTACAGCCGGCTGCGGAAACCAGGAGGTAAAGCCGGACCCCAGAGAGGGAGGGGAGCACCGCAACCTCCACAGCGAAGCCAGCACCTCGGTCACGACTGCAGCACCGAGGAACTCATCCTCTGGGCCCGAGCCAAGCTCCTCAGCCGGGCCGAGCACACGTTCGCATGCATGAGGGCGTGCAAACTCTACGACCCCCCCCTTCGCCCCCCTCCACGCACGCTCCCCAACCAGCGACTTATTTCCTGCCCGCCGCCTGCCAGGCGAAACTCTCGCGTTCATCCCCGGTGCTGCAGAAAGCCGCTCGCATCCTCCCCCGGGCTCCGCCGCCGTTGAACTCTAGTAACCCCCTGCAAAGCTCGCTGCAAGCCAGCGCTGGCGGAGGGAGGGGAGAGAGGAGGGGAGGGGGGGAGCGGGGAGGAGGAGGACGACGCTGCGCACAGGGAAGGCCGGGGAAGCCCCGCCACACGAACGCGCACATACGGACACGCACACGCGTGCAACCAGCGGGGTGCGCGGAGCTGTGCCCCGGGCTGTGCGCACCCGCGTGCGCGAGCGGCGCGCGCCCCCGCACGCGCGCGGGAGGGGTGGGCGGGGGGCGCCTCGGCCCCCGCGACGCCCCGAGGGGCGGGGGAGGCCCACGCGCGTGTCTGAGGCGGCGGGTGGGGAATCACCTGGGCCGGCGGGGTCGTCGTCGCCGCCGCCGCCGCCTCCTCCKCCGCCKCCTCCTCCTCCTCCTACTCCTCCTCCTCTTGCTCCTGCTTCCCGGTGGCGCGGCGGGGCTCCCCGCCTCACAGCGACGGCGGCGGCTCGGTGCCCGGCGGCGGCAGAGCGGCTCCTCGAGGCACCATGGCCGCGCCGCGCCGCCTCAGGGCGCCGACACCCTACGGCCCCACAGACGGGTGGCCATGGCCCCGCTGCCTGCGCGCGCGCGCCGCCGCGCTCCG
>JAYKAV010003155.1:538562-559772 GCA_035582835.1 Phoebastria nigripes | reverse complement strand
GGGGGGGGGGAGAGCAGAACGCGCTTTTTGAGTGGAAAGCGGAGTTTTGGGTGGAAAGCGCCGGTTTGAGCGTAGGAATTTGGCTGGGGAGGCTGCGCGCAGTTGCGCGCCGCCGGGAGGGCTCCCTGGCAGCCAGCGGGGCTCTGTCCTTAACGCCGGGACAGCCCGGCGCTAGCCGCCTTCTCGCCACGCTGTTACCCCCCGCCCGAAAAGGCAGCGGTTTGGGTTTAAATTCCGATGGGAGACCAGGGTTTTAGTTCTGGTTTGGTTTTGGGTCCTCCCGGGACATGAGGGACTCGTCGGGGCAGCTGCAAGTCTGACAGATGACTCACAAGAGTCAGCCGGCAAAATTGGAGGTAGTGTCTGGGCAGATGTTTGAAAAGGCAGCTCAGTTATTTTAATAACATTCTGTACTGGCCTTGTGGAACACAAAATGCTGTATTAATTTAAAACATTAAAGTTGAGTCGGGTTTTTCCAGTGGAGTACTACAGAATCTGTAGTCACCTTTGTTGTGAGATCACCCAGTAAAACACTGGACTTTTTGTCTTCTGCATTGTCATTTTTCAGCTGGAGACCTGTGCTGGGGGCAGCTCCCTCACAGCACAGCCCCCTGTGCAGCAGCTCACGCTTTGCAGTCTGCGCTCACAGCCTTTGCACGAAACATCTCACTAATATTTACTGGTTCTGTAAAGGTTGCATGGCCAGGCCCTCGCATGCACTCTTAAGTGCTAAGGAAAAAAAGGTAGCATTTTTTACCTTAATGTTTGAAAAATTACAAAGCCATGTTGTCTGGGATGTGAAAAAACTTTGCTGCAGTGAGGAATGAGGGAATACACTGAACTGGAAAATCCTGTAGTTCACATGGGCTGGCCTAGCCAACTTAATAAGTGCTTTTTTCCTCCCATCTCTAATGAGGACTGGAGCATTCACAGACGTAGGTATTAACAATGCGTAGCCTCAACACAATGTTTTTAACTCTGTGAAGTAGAGATACTAAAATAAGGAGTTTAGGTGTCTGTCCACATTGTGCTTTGCAAAATTACCCTTGTCCGAGTACCCAAAGGTTTTCAAAATGCCAGAAGAAAAAGGTAGTTTGAACATGTCTGTGTCAACTGTTATCAAAACTGTGGTAGGGCTCTGCCCTGCTGTATACTCGGATGGTTGTATTTTGAGTTAACATTGGACCCGTCTTCTCCCAAACTCCGGTCAGCCCAGAATGCAGCAGGAAGGAGACCAAATGGCACAGCTGATCGAGGTCTCCCAGAGGGAAGCCCTTCCTCAGGCACCATAGAGGAGCTCAGCTTATTGATACAATTTTTCACAAGCTTCAGATTTTAACGCTATTTAAAAAATAACAGGCTTTTTATTGTAAAGTTTTCAGTTTAAAGCTATCAGTTCGTGCAAGGATTCCTAAACTCAGTAATTCTTCGCTTTAGAAAGAACAAATAAGCATGTCCAGCCAAACTAAGGACATGCATATACATGTGATTATTACTCATAAGCACTTTGTGCTCTGGTCAGGCTTACAAAGATCATAGAGACCCTTCTGCGCAGGGCTTCTCAGATCCACTGAGTTTCTCTCCTAAGCAGTTAGTTTCCTCCTTTGTCACTTAACAGGTCCCTGCATGACAAGTGCTTGCAGTTCTTGTTTTATGCATCTTTTTATTAATCATGCCACTCTCACCTAATTCTTTTGTTGTATCTGGCATAAACACACTGCTCCAAACCCTGGGCTCCTGCAGAGAACATGGGAAAACAATGGATTCACCAGTCTCCCGCCACCCCACTGTTCTGCCTGGCTCAGCCTACTCACTACTGCGTCACTGTCCGCTAATACTTGCCAGTACCCCACTTCTTATCACAAGGAGTATGAACCAGCTGTCATATAAGGCATAAGAATTTCAGCTTCATTTCTAGAGCCTGCTTGTCTTCTCATGCCGTACATGGAAAAAAAATCATGAGTCACTTCTTTTCTGTTCTTTGTGGGCTTAGTTCAATGCTGACTGAGGTCAGGAGCAATGGCGCAGGATCTGTAAGTCCTACCACCTGTCTTCAGTGCCGCTTCTGAGAAAAAAGACAGCAAGCAGCAGAAAGAAACAAATATATATTCACAACTGTAGACAGTGACAGGTATTTATAGGAGATGGAGTGGAAATCTCCATTATTATTTTAGAAGTAATTATATCATGAAAGTATTGTAGCAAATCACCGAAGTTCTCGCTTCAGTTTGCAAGCAAACAATAGGAACTGAACCCCACCTTTATTTCATTCTACCATCTCTCAGCATTTAATTCTGAAAATGTGTTACTTCACAAAAGCACAGGTTTTCTAATGGGCACATCAGGTATGTGGCATTACCACTGTCTTGTCAGGCATGTCTTTTTAAAAGCACCTCAACTTTCTGCTTCATTTCTCTGGAATTTTAAAAGCCTTTCCTGCATTTGACACTGGGTGGCTAAGAATTCTGAATTCAGTGATTGTTTATCTCTCATTATTAACAGCGGCATTTGGATTCCAAACTTTCAGTGATCAGCAACTGAGGACTGAAGGGGGCCACTATGGTGACATCTCATTAAAACTTTCAAAAGACCTTCTCAGAGTTCAGATAATGTGGAAGCTTGATTTGTCCTTGCGGCTGGACAAACGCCAGCACCCCAAACTGCTTACAAAGAAAATCCCTCATAAGAATTCTCAAGAGCAGCAAAATACGCTGACATGGAAGGACATTGCGTGCCTAAGGTGGACAATAACATGAGCAGTTTTATTTGAAGCTTTTTACAAGTCATCGTTTCAAAAAATATTCATACATAATATGTAAAAGCAAAGGAATGTCTTAACAAGTAGGTTATATTGCATAAAGTCAGACAAAAGTTAAATAATGCAAAAATTAAGATTGCCTGCGAAACCTCATTTGGAGCCTCATGTGTATGCCTTATAATACTGATGGCAGCCAGCCCCCAAAGCCTTTGTGTTCTCTTCTTGCAATTTTATCCCATTCACTAAAGGAAGGAACAAATAAACTTTAATTCCTGCAGAAACACATACCCAGACACAGGAATTACTGGGTCCCACAATAGCAACAGAGCCAGTGCATCTCTCTGATTTACCTACTCTCGCTCTGTAGCCCCATCTCAGAAATTCCCCTGCTTTTCCCTATCTGTGACCCTATTTCCTAAATTTCTCCCCATCACTTAGCTTCTCATTGACCCTCATTTTTCCTCTCATTCTCACTGCTTTTCAGAGCTCTTTCTAGCAGTTCAGCTAGTTCCAGTTTATCAATTTCATATTTACTTTCACTCTTTTCAGGAAACCACTTCTGCAGTATCTCCGATAATTACATATCTCATATGATTACATATATTTTTACCACTTTCATAACACTGGAGAGCACTGACTCCAAACAAATAAACAGCTGCTGTGATTTACAACTTACCTAAAGGAAAGCCATACCAATCTCTGTGTTGAGAAGCTAGAGAGCTGGGTGGTGATGTAAGGAAAGTGATGAATCAGGTTTTGTTCAGGGAACAAAAGCATCACAGTTCTCTCCCAAGATCCCTTTCCAGTGGGGCATAATCTAGAATACAAAGAATCGAAGTAAATAAAATAAAAATAATTGGGCTGAATAGTGGCAGAAGAATAACAGTTGCATTCAGAAAGTGGAGAATCATATGGTATACTGGTACAAGCCTGTAGTATTTATAACATCTCACAGTGCCAACATTAATTAAATAATCCTGAAAAAACTCCTGTAAGGAAACTATATAAATATTATTCTAACCTCCATTTTACTGATAAGGAAGCTGAGACAGAGACTTACTGTATTAGTGATAACTTGAAAATGTATTTCATTTCAAACTTGAGACATTTCCATGTCTCCAACTGAGCTGCCAGCTACTAAAGCACACCACGTTATTGAACACTGGAAATTCAGCTCTCAGTGTTTTGCTCAGAGTCACACAGTGRCTCAGAATCAGAGCTTGCCTTCAAATGTTACATTTCTAGGGCACAGTGATGGCAGTGTCCAGTAAACCATGCTGTCTGTTCTATTACATTTAAGTGGTCATGAACAGCACAGAAGGCTTGCACACACATYTGCATTGGGCTGGAACCACTTGGATGGTACAGACTTGAAGAGTTTGACATTCTCAGATATTGTTGCTTTTACCGCCTGCTTACAACAAATTATAAAACAGAGAAAAGGGACTGGGAAAAAGTAATAAATAAGAAAGTATTGTAGGAAATGGCAAAAAGAGTCGAGAGGGGAAACCAAAAAGTGTAAAACAGATTAAAATATACTGGTACCAAGCTGTATTTTAAGGATTCTTCTATTCCTAGTGGAGAATATGGGCTCTGCTCTAGATTTTTTCCTAACATGGGTTCAATTTAGAAGTGGGGAGAGAGACTGGCGCACATTCAAATGAGTTTTCTGAACAAAAAAGTAATTTGGGAAAAAAAACAGTTGCAAAACCTTGAAATCTGGGATGTTGGCCCATTCATAGTCTGCATCACATTAACATCCACACTGACTCTCCACCATTAGTCACTGAATATAACAAATATTTAGCATCTCTCAGACCTGCAATGTCATCACCTTTTGCTTTCTAACTCCTTAGATCACAGAGAGATGTGATCTAATCTTTCTCTTAATTCTCAGAGCAACCTTTTGAGCTTTCCACACTGTTTTCAGCTTTAAATGGATTTTAAAGGATTCTTACCTAGCATCCCCCAGAGTTGCTAGTGGTAATTTTGCTCTCTTATATGCAGCATGAACAGCAATTTAGGAGATGAGCTCCTAGGCTTCAGTAGTTATGCACAGAAGCATATTCCTCAACACTCAGAAATGCTTGGTGTGAACACGAGGTACTGGAAGGGAGCCAGCAGGCATCAATTTGACATGCAGTCACTTTTTTTATTTCACCCTGGAGCATCCCAGGACGTAGTGCACATCAAGGTGAAAGGGAACRTGCATTCGCTTCAAAATTTTCCCACTGCTTTTCCTTCCTCCTTGCTCTGCTAGTTTACCACAGTGTAAACCCAGAGAGTACCACCACAAAACAAACTCCTCAGCACAAAGAAAAGATTATGCTGTTTGGGCTCTGAATTGTAATTATATGGTCTTAGTCAAATTACTTTACCACTTTGACTTATTAATGTTAGGATTGAGCACCACCATGCGTTTTCACAGCTAAGTAAAAGGATGTATTTATCTGTGCCACGTGAATGTTGTCAGGATCAGAGCATTTTTCAACAGCGCCTAGCACAAGGACGTCCTAGTCATAGCTCAGGATACTAAAACACCAGTATCATACCAGAAATTAAATATGAATAAATACTTATAAATACTTTTACATATTACTCCTCAAACAGAAAAAAAAAAACCAACCCAAAACCAAAACCCTACTGCCTCCTCTTCAAGAGAGCTTTTTAAAAGCCAACCAGAAAATAATAAAAAATATTTTAAAAAGATTACAAATAGAGAGGCGATCACACTATATAACATTTTCATAGCCTGAATTTTTAAACATGCCTAGAGGGTGCATAGTTTTATGACAGGGTGTGACTTTAATTACTAGTTGCAGCTTTGGAAGGTTTCCAGCACTACTGTAATGTGCTGCCTCCGTGCAGAGGACGACTGTGTGTCATTAAAGGAAAAAGTAAACCCTTTGTGACTGGGATACATACATAATGACTGGTTTTACATGGATTTATGTGCAGTCAGAAGCTAAACTCAACATTAACAGTCACTGCAGTACTCTCCCATTTGTACCACTCTTTTGGAAACCAGAGTGCTTTAATGCTAAAACCTGAATACAGAACAGAACTCCAAATACATATCCAGGCAGGAAATACATTAAATTCATATCCACTCAGGAAAGAAATCAGGCTTCTGTGCAGTTTTTGTTTATACTGCATTTCTTCACTGAGATTTACTTACACTAAGAATGGCTCTTAAAAGTTACAGCAGCCATTCTGAAGAAACTTGTACTTGGTCCACGGTTGCTTACCTCTGCTCTTTTGTTCCCTTCCCTATTTATCACCAAACGAAAAAGAGAGAGAAAAAATATCTAATCTCYCTACAGAGCAAGACCCAAGATGAGGGAGGACTGAAACTTTCACTTCCTCCCTCAAATTTAACAGCGTCTCTGCTGATGCCAAGGGGAACTGCAGTCTGTATCATCTCCACTTGATTTCACATATGCAAGAAACCAGACTTCACACAGAACAATTTTTTTTCCTTTAAATTATTTCTGCAAAGCAGAATACCTGAGTGCAAAAGGCCATCTTTGTGCAAAATACATTTTTTCTTCTACATCTGTTGCCCATGCACAAAACCACTGCAGATGAAGCCAGTTCCCAAGAATCCCAACAGTAGCTGAGAAGTGACCCTCGATTCAACAGACACAAAAAGACAACATGCCTGTAAAGAGTCAGCTCAGAAGCTAAGAAAGTTTTGAGTCAGGATCCCTGGGTACAGAGCAATCTCCTTTCAGGGTTAATAATGAAAAAGAGACCCTGGTGGCAATAGCTGCACGTGGCAGTTGCCTCTACTGGTCTCCCTGGGGCCCAGGCCGAGCTCTGGTGGGGCTCCAGYGCAGTTCAGCCTCACAGCCGGCGATGAGGGGAGTGCGGGGGCCCGGGCAGGACCCTTGCTCCGTGGCTGCCGTGGATTTTACCTCACAAAACCGCGATTTCCTGAGTGAACCCGACAGGAGCAGCTCCGAGAAGCTCTCCTCAGGCGGGCATGCGAGGAAAGCTGTTCTTCTCGTTAAAGGGGAAACCTCTCCCTCGCCTCGCAGCCTGACCGGTACAAGAACAGGCAGGATCACCCCCCACAGGTCAGCGGTGACCGGGCCCGGAGGGGGGCGAGCAGCGGCCGCACGGGCTCGCAACGGGCCGCCCGAGCCCGCCTCGGGGACAACCGTTCGGGCAGGGAGCCACGGCCCGGCCGAGAGCCCGAGCCGGGCCCGCCGGCTCCGGCCGCCCCGCGTTGCCATGGCGACGCTGCCGTCCGCCGAGCGGGAAACCGCGCACATCCGGGCGGCTGCGGGCGCCGCGCGCTGCCTCCCCCCTCCCGCTTCCGGTGGGCGCCAGTTCCGCTTCCGGTGCGGCGGATCCCGGGACGGTGCCGGTTCCGTTGCCAGGGTGAGGGGCTGCATCGCGCTGCCGAGGGGCGGGGGGGCGGATCGGCGGCGGCACTGCGACCCGGTGGGCTGCGGGGAGCGCCGCCGTGCCCCCGATCGTCGGGGTGGCCCGGTGGGTCTGGGCCCGAGCCCGTCCGTCTGCGGCGGAGGCCGGGCTTTACCGGGCGGGGGTGAGGCAGGGCCGAGCGGGGGGAGGGCCCGAGGGGGGGCGCTTGTCTCGGCCGGGTCGGTGCCCCCGTAACGTCTGCGGGGCGGGAGCGGCTCCCCAGGCCCTGAGGCCGGCAGCAGCGTGTGGGCTCTCCCCGCTCGCCTCGCCCCGTGTCGCTGCTGGGACAGCCCCGACGGGAGACGGGGGGGAAAAGCGAACCTCGGCTTGTGTTCCTGCGGCTGCCGTCCAGAGACGTGTTTGCGGTGGTGGCTGGCGCAGAGCAGCTTCTGATCTGAAACCCCGTTCCTCCACCTGTTGCAGCGTAGTAGAAAGTGCTGCGGTCCCGTCTGCACGCTATTGCACTCTCTGTGTTTTGGGGTTTTTATGATTTATGTTGATTAGTGAAACTTAAAGATGTGGATGTCTCTTCCAAATCTTCCAAGAAAAGTGGTGTAACACGACAATTTAATTACAACAACACAACTTTAACACTTGCTCTGTCCCAGTGACCTTCCAACCCATAGGCTCTTGGTGGTCCAAGGGGCTTGTAAAGGCTCTGAAAATGTAATTAACCAAAGCAGGTTTCATTTCAGTAAGCTTCAGTTTCGCATGGCATCCAGCCCGGATGGTAGAAACTTTGAAAATCCCTGTGACTTTCTCTGCTCCTAATCTGTTTTCCTGTAATCATTGATTCTGGTGTCAGCACTCAGTCCCCTTAGTGTTTTGGCATTGAATAAAGGTGTCTTATTTCTGCTTGGCATTTTTAATAACACTCATCTTGACAGGACTGTAATTCAGTAAGGACAGATGATTGCTCAAGTGCTCAACTTTGGAGGGATGATCTTTTCAATTTAGCGCTGGACAGACTTGAGAAATTTTCTTACAGTTCTTGCCCTATGCATTTTCTTGCAGAATGATTTGAGGTGTATGGTACAGGTGAGAAAATAGACAATAAACTCTTCTTTCTGTAAACTTAGTTTAAGGATTATGGGCAGGGATGATTTATGATAATGACCCTATGTATCAACATTGCTTGACACTATGCAGCCTTAACCTCAGTTGAATTTCTTGGTGCTTCTAAAACCCCTTTTTCATGAGTCTGTCTCACAGGATAATATCAGGTCCCTATGTGATTTGGGGATATTTAAAAAAAAAAGGGGGGGGGGGGAATTCATTTATCTTCTTTAATTTGTTTTCAGGGCTCTTAGAGGGAATAGTGTGGAGGTGTGGCTTGTAGTGTCCTCAGCAAGCAGGTTGTTTCTAGCCCTCTATTTCTCATCTGGTCTGAGCTTGGTGGGTATGCCTGAGTAATTACTTGTTCGTTCTTAATAGGTTATACTGTATAAATGAGAAGTATTTTGTCTGAGAGCAGGTAACCTCTGAGAATACGATGCTAGAGAGGAAGAGGAATCAGATTTTTGGATTCTGAGATTTTTCAGAATTGCCAGACCTGTATTTCTTGGTGTAATGCATTTCTTGAAGGTGGATAGCCTCATTTTTTTTCACAGGTCTGCTCTCTCTTCTTTTTGAATATCGGTCTTTCGAGGATAATCTCACCATTAGTGGTGCAGAGGCCTTCTCTGCATCTCCTGACAGTCTGTAACAGCCTTTTCATACCTTTCTATCTCCTTGAGTCTCTATTTCCCAGCTTTAACAGAAAAAACATGTTCTTCTTTCTTCCACATAAAGCTAAAAATCTTGTTTTTCTGCTGTGTTTAATGTAGGACTAAACTGTTAAATACAATTTGTATAAGTGATGCTGTGTAAATTAAAGATAGTATAATTATGGTTGTTTTGTCAGCACTGCAATGAAAGTGCAGTTCTTACAGCGTAATTGCATTGTGTAGGTGTGTATTTTGGCTTTGTTTTCAAAATCCTACTTTGATATTGCTACAGTGAGAGGTGACCTGGGGTGTGTATTACTGCAGGTATTGCACAGATCTTAGTGAAACTGAATAGAGAAATCCAATGCTAAAAATGAACTGTTGGGTTCAGAACTATTTTTATGGTTTTACATAGTTTAGGTATTTCATATTTGCTGTTTTGTTGTCACATATGTAAAGATATCCATGGCTGGATTGGTTGYGTAATTATTGCAGAGGACATTTCTGAGATTTGAAATGACTTTTATGATACTGCAGTACTCTGCTTGGGTGCCGGTTGTGCAGTGAACAGGCTGTACCTGCACAGAACACACAGCAAATGAGCATATGCTGGAGCAAATGGTGAATGTGACATTGCTAAATACATTGAAGTGGAACTCGGAGCCCCAGTTTTAGTGCTGTTCTTTCTCCCCTAGTTTCAACATTTTATCAACATGTTTATCATCTGTTCATGCAAAACAAACAGCTCTTTGATGTACAATATAATAAAAAATCAAAAATACTTTAAACAGACTGTATGGTTTGTCTTCTGAGAAGAGTAATTCTCCTACTTCTTCCTTACGTGATCATTGTATTTTCCTCCTGCAGCAGATTTTTCAGAAAATAATACTGAACATATGCTTCAAGGATGTCTCTCTCTCTCATAATAAAATGGGGTGGACAGGAGTATACGATAACCTCGCTATCAGAAGAAGACACAGTGTTGGATCTGAAGCAGTCTCTTAAAGGCCTTACTGGAGTGTTACCAGAGCGTCAAAAACTACTTGGACTTAAAATGAAGGGTAACTATTCATATTTATTATTTGTTGTGGATGTGCCTGAGATGTTTATGGATGAACAACCTCTGATCCTAGCCAGGGTGTGTATACTAACAGGGCATCTACCTCCCAGATCTAGCTTTTGAATGAACATAGGAATTTTATACATCACTGGCTATTGTTTATTATTGATACATCCACCTGGTAATTTTTTAACGGCTGACATGGAAGCGTGGCAAATGTACATTAAAAAAAGTCAAATTGCTGCTAGCCAGACAAGCAATGTATCTGTATATGGATGAGGACAATAATACAGCTTGGGGTATTCTGGTGTTTGATGGGTAGCTTATTTCAATTAAGCATGAAATGTATTGACAGTTTTCTAAAATCTCTCTATCCCAGTAAAAAAAATTATCTGCTCACATTATAGGCAAACCTGCAGATGATGATGTTAAGCTTGGAGCTCTCAAGTTGAAACCAAATACTAAAATTATGATGATGGGCACTCGTGAAGAGAGTTTGGTAAATATTTTACTTGTTTATTAGCTTAAATGGGAAAATATGCTTATATATATGTGTTTCTTCATTACAATTTTAAATTTTGAATATTCCAGTAATCATCTGAAAAATAGTAGTACAGTAGATTTCTTTTGGTGTTTATTTTTCCATGTAAAGTAAGCTTTTCTGCAGAACTCTGATAGCAGTGTATTCATTAAACTCCTGTATTGTTTTGGACTTAAAGTACAAACCTATTATTATGATATTCACTGACTTCTCAAATCTGAACAATCATCAGTATACTTTAGTAATTCTTTCCACTAGTAAAGTGAAATAATTTTGGTTAAATAGTACTTTTTTTCCTGTAATGTGCAGGAACAGAAACGTGATATCCACTGTTACTTTCCTTCAGTGATCCTAGTTATCTTTTATTATTATTCTTCTAGGAAGATGTCCTTGGGCCACCTCCTGATAATGATGATGTTGTCAATGACTTTGATATTGAAGAGGAAGTTGTGGAAGTAGAAAATAGGTTAGGAGTTTTAGCTATTAAAAAAACAGTCCTGTTACAGAATGTACAGTATGCGTTTTGATTAACTGTAACTTTTTGCACTGTTATATTAGGGAAGAAAATCTACTAAAAATTTCCCGCAGAGTTAAAGAATACAAAGTGGAAATTCTGAATCCTCCTAGAGAAGGAAAAAAACTGCTGGTGCTAGATGTTGATTATACACTATTTGGTGAGATTTTATGCAACTTGTGGTTTTTGTTTGTTTAAGAGGTCAGTTTATTTGCCAGTTCACATTTTTTCGTTTTTTGTTTTACAAATCTTCAGTAACTTTGGTATGTGTTGTACTGTATAGGTTCTGCTTTGTAATATTGTGGGTCTTCTGCTCATATTTTTAAAAGCATTGGGCTTTGTAAGTGTTGCATATTGTTGATTTTAGTGCAGCAACTACTTACTTTCTGCAAGAAGACATTAAAAAGTAGCAATTTAGTATTTTATCCAAATAATCTTTCTCTTGACCAACTTACATCTTGGACATCACAGTGGCAGGGCAAGATAATGTAAATTAACGATCTCAGTCTGTACCTGATTGACTCCGCTCTTGGGGGGCGTGGGAGAATAGCTTCAAATTTTATTTTCAGATCGTTACTAAACATGCACAACACCACGTTTTACTTGAAAATTCTGTCAGACTGGTTTTTTTGGAAGCCAGAATTTTCCTCCTGACTTGATTTTCTGGGATGTAGGTGTGTCATGGCAGCTTGACTATAAGCAGTAAATAATAGCTTGCTTTATTCCTTTTCCTTAGCTTTCCTTTTTGATGAGATTTGTTTACAATCTGAGATCAAAATTCAACCTACTACTGAGTTTAAAATTTTTATTTAGAGGTCTTCTGCTACCAGAATTTGACAGCAGTTTTCTAATTGGAACAGGCAATGTTTGCATGTCTGAAATAAGCTTGATACATGTTCACAAAATTAACTGGACTAGGTTTGAAGGAATCTGTTTAATATCTGGGCTGTTACAGATTTGCTAAGGTGCACAGATGAACTATTTGGCCTGACTATTCAAAGATATTCAGACCCATAGATCTCTGATTTAATGATTAGCTAAGCCCTCAAATACCTGTAATGATCAACAGATAAATATCCCCTCTGCTTCTTCTCTCCACCTTTAAAATGGGAATGGTAGTTTGCTATGAATTCATTCATGATTTTAAAGTGACCCAGTGCTTCCCTCATGAAACTCTTCAGGTCTCTGGATAGATAGGAAAGTCAGACTGAACTTTCGTAACTTAACTTAAATAATGGATTGCTTATCTCTTATATTCTTTTTAGACCACAGATCATGTGCTGAAACTGGGGTAGAACTGATGAGGCCATACCTTCATGAATTCCTGACATCTGCATATGAGGATTATGATATTGTAATTTGGTGTAAGTTTTATACTCGATACCTAAGACTTTATTGTAAATTGTCATTCAGAGCAGAGACTCCACTTCAGAGCAGGTGGGAGGTTTTTATATTGCTTTTTAGTATGAATCACAAGATCTAAAACAATACATGAATGCTTAGCTGTGGTAGATTCAGCAGGAATGTTCACACAGCTGTTAGAGCTATTTTAGAAAAATAGTAATTCTTATGTGAAAAAACACCACGTATTGCTCACATGAATGGATCTAATCACAGTATAAAGCTCAACATCACTTTACTGTTACTTCATACAAACAAACAAGTGCTTGAAGTAACGGAATTGTATAATCAACATTCAAACACTGTTTGATAGCTATCTTTACAAATAATCTCGATCCAGACAATAAGTAGTGAACTGCCAAATGAACCAAACTCTCCTGTCTACAGGGATGGTTGATCATTTGCCTTTGCATGCTGTGTCACTTCCTGTCCCAACAGCTGAGAACAGACTTTAGCCAGTGCAGAGTTTAAACCATATTAAACTTGTATTACAAAATTTAGTTTTCATAGTCTGGAACAATGTTTCCACATATTCTTAGATCAGTGGGCCATGGTGACACTTTGTCCTTTCCAGGCCTTATGTATTCTTATCATTGCTTCCAGGAGAAAATCCTGCACAGGCAGTATGATTCCTCAGACCAGGTGTAGCCCACTTCTTATGGTCCTGCAGACTGTAGTTCAGTAACAGCTGACCTAGAAAATGGTTTAAACGCATGCAGTGCTTCATCTAGTTGTTCGTTTGAAAAGTAAGCTTTTCCAAATAAAAATAAACTTCCATGAAGGAAGACTGTCTTCAAGGCAGTGAACCCTAAAATCTGTAACGAGGATGGATCTTTCTGAAATTAAATTTTGTGTAAAAATTTGATATGTTAAGTGGACAGTTTCTTGGCTTGTTTCTTTTTTGCCTGTCAATGACTTATTTTGATGAAGTATTCTTTCTGTTTTTTCCCTTTTGTTTCAGCTGCTACTAATATGAAGTGGATTGAAGCGAAAATGAAAGTAAGTTGTTCTGAAAATGTGTAATTTGTTTCTAGTCTGGCTAGCTGTTCATATAGTTGGACTCATGCTCAGCGTTATAGAGCGGGTTAGCAACTGGGGAGGTTGTATGAATCAAAACCCGAGTTTTTTACATCTTCATAGTCACTTTAAATTATCTTTGTCACAAAACTAGATTAAATCTAATTTTAGAATTCCACACAAACTATCAGCAGTAGGTGCTAAATTTAGCAGAATTAAACACAAGTCAGTACCTGCTGAAACTTGGATTAGTCATGCAGCCTTCACAGTTGCTTTCATCTTACCTCTAATGATAGAGTTCTAGTCTTTAAGTGTAATATAATTTTTTTTAGAGGAGCAGACAGATGTGGCATGCTGGAGTAGGTTATCAAGAGGAAACTCTTTTCATATTTATCTTGTACCTCTTGCAGCTGTATGGTTCTGTTGCTTCCTCTGCCTTATTAAACATCCGTAAGAGCTCTTCTTTCAATCCTAGTTTCTTCCGTACCTAAATCAGGCAACTAGCCAGTTTTGCACAGCTGACCTAGTGGTAAACATATTTAAAGTCAGGCTTAGCTGTAAATCTAATGAGCTTACTAAGAATTGCTGTATGTTTGGTTGGTGGGTTGGGTTTTTTTATGCTTATAAATCAAGGCTTGTTTCCATTTCAGGGAAAACTTTTCCAAATTTAAGCTTTTGTATCTTCACTCTTTGTTATAGACTAACCATTTTTTTCAGGTTTTAACAGAGCAAAGCACGTTTTCCAGTGTTCACTTCCTCAAAATAATGAATTGCTAGAATTTTTCCAAACAAACAAAAATGCCTCGGGGTGATCTCAGAAATGAGAACCTTTAATCAGAACTATGAAGTAGAGTTAGTGCAAGTAAAATCAGTGTTAAGCCTTGCAAACATTGCACTTCTTGTGGCAGYGTTACATCTCTGTCTGTTGTGTCTGTCAGTGTAGTGCTGGGATTTAGTCTTGTGGAAGACCATTGTTCAAAACTGGGCTGTTTCCCATGCATTGGTCACCTTTCTGCATTTCTAGGTCACCTTTCCAGCCCTTTCATATGTTACTGAATCACAACCTTTCTATACCTACTCCTGGACCTTGATCAGCTGAGATTCCTACCACTAGATACCAACTGCTGTTTCTCCTTAAACTGATAGCACCAGCAGTGCTTACATCTAAAAGTTTCACTTTTTGTCAGGGAACAATGATCCCAGCAATACTTGGCATTAAAGTTTTTGTTTTAAACTACAAAGCAGGAACAGAATTAAAAAGAAGGGAGTATCAGATAACCAAGTTTAATCTCTCATTTACCATCTATTTATGCCTGGAATTCAGACAGTCTAGAACAGCTAGTTTTTTCAGTGTAACAGGACACTGACCCAGGTAGGTAGTGCTTTTCATTAGCAAAACTCACTTTTTCATGTAAAAGAAATCAATTAAGTGTGGCTGGATATCTGCAAGAGAGCTGCTGCAGTGGGTATTTTCTCCTTGTTGTGTAGCTTTGCACATTACTGCTGTTGCACGCACCAGAAATTAAGTCAGCAATATCTATGTCATAACATGCCAGCAGATTTTACTTTTCAGCTTTGTAAAGGATTTGAGATTGAAATGATGCTCTCTCATCTAGTCAAAGTGTTGTTTTTCTTTTTTCCTAAAAAGGATAAGTTTTCCTTAGAGTCTTTATTTCAGGAGTTATCAAATCTTTAAAGTGCAAATGGACAGATTTCTGACTAATGTTGGCTATCTTGGACATGTGTAGGAGGAAAGTGTAACAATGAACTGTTACTGTATATTTCATCTTTGATTGGGCTGTGATTTGTTGCAACTTACTGGAAGGAACAAACAGCAGACAGTACACAGTTGCTATCCTTGCTATAGATATTGAGTAAAGTTGAGGCATGTAGAAATTGTGAAAGATTATGCATGAAGGTATGAGCAAGACCTCTCTGTATTTTGCCTTTTCTGCAAAGTTGCTTTGATTTTATGCTGACATCAGTTGATAAGTTTCTGATAGGAATTTATTTTTGCAGTGTTTACTATCAGCTTTTTTTCTCTTGGTAGAATGGTGTACTTTTATGATTCTCATTGGATAAAAAAATTTAAAACCCCCCAAATATCTATTTTTAGTGTGTCTCTGGTAATCCTCAGCAGCTCCCCTTTGACAAACAATGTATTATAATCATGGTTTCAGTTGTACAGCAGTAAACTGTCATTATTAGAAGCTTTAATAATAAATCTTTGTGATGCAGGAGCTTGGAGTGAGTACCAATGCAAACTACAAGATAACTTTCATGTTGGACAGTGCTGCCATGATAACAGTGCACACTCCTAGAAGAGGACTGATAGATGTAAGTACCTATTTTTTTCCTGATCTTTTTCTACATTCAACTGACATGTTATCCTACCCCTTTGAAGTATTCAACAATAAAGTTGTGCTGGAGTTTTCATGCAAGAAAACTGTAAGAATCTTGGAAGCATAGGTTATTTTTTTTCCTACTGAAATTCTCTATTAATGTTTTGAGTAGTACATTTGGATGACACTGCTTTCAAATCAAATAGTAGATAACTACTACTGTTGCAAGAAAATTTAGTACCAACAGAAAGGTTTTTTTTAGTGTGGGGGGTATTTAGTATGTTATACTATTTCACATCTCTTCCCTTATTAAAGCCCAACTACCTGCTAATCTTTCAGCAAAAGAATACAAGTGACAATTTGAGTTTGGACTCAAGTTCCTATAGACTGGTATTTTCATCTTCTGCATATGATCTGATTTACCTCAGGTGCCTTGTATGTGTTATTTTTGCAGGTGAAGCCTCTTGGTGTTATCTGGGGAAAATTTTCAGAATATTACAGCAAAAAAAACACTATTMTGTTTGATGATATTGGCCGAAACTTCCTAATGAATCCACAAAACGGGCTCAAGGTAATTTTAACTGAAATTTTCATTTATTACTACTTTTTCTTATACTTCAAGTAGTACTTTCTCATACTTCTTTGCTATATCATAAAGAAGGGCTATTTTTAACTAGCAAGGATGCGTGTTGTTTTTTTGGGTTTTTTTGTTTTGTTTTTTGTTTTGTGGGTTTTTTTTGTTTGTTTGTTTTTGTTTGTTTTTGGTTTTGTTTTTTTATTTAGATTGCCATTTGTCTGGACTAATATTTCCCTAATAGTAGTATTAAATAAGCTTTGTTTCACTATTAAGTGAGCTTTTAGGAGACTACCGAAATCAATGAAATTACGATTTCTGCTTAAATTATACCTGCGAGCCATAATCAAGCTGGGCATTGGTGACAGGCACCATTGAAATATGTGATGTTCAATCTCAGGAGTGTTTATATTCAGAAAATAAATCAAATAACGAGTGGCTGTACTTCTTGGTAGTATGCCAATGTAATAGCAAGCATTCTGTTCTGGGAAATAATTAATACCTCGAGACATTTTGACTGCAGAACAGCAAATATTTCATTTTATAAAATTGTCAGCCAGTTCATGCTCCATTGTCAGTGCTGGTTCTGAATAAGAAGAATGCAACTTAAATTTCTACTTATATATGATGGTACAGCAGAATGGTAATAAAAGAACCCTCATTAATTTCTTTTAAAAAAAAAAAAAAAGATGTTTTCAAATGCAGAAATCCAAGATGATGTTTCTTTGAAAGTATCCATGATGTGAAGAGGATAGCAGTTGATGAGATCTAGCAAGATGATGTTAATTGAAACTGTACAGTGTTAGGAGAATCAGGAATAGCAAAGATCTTGCTGGGAGAGGATTATCCAAAGAGCTCCCTCTAGCTCAGATTTGAAAGATGTTTGTCAAAATGTTGTTAACAGAGCTGCAGACAAGAACATTGAATCACTAAAACAAGGCACAGGTATAATGTATTCCAAGCTTAAAGCAGTTGTCAGACAAGCTTTATTTCTGACATCTCTTTTCACAGAATCTATGATTGTAGTCAAATGCTTTTTGTTGAAAAAAAGCATCTGGTTCCAGTGATGTCACACAACTCAAAGCAGAGCTGAAAACCCCCTCATGTCTCCTGCAAAAATATCTATGAAATCATATTAGAAAATGTGGCAGTCCGTTCCAGATCATTTTATCATTCTGTCTGACTGGGAGGGGAAGGCTTGAAGAAGTGCAAGACAAAACAAATTTCTTCCTGGTGGGCATGCAAGGCAAAAACCCTACAGTCCAGTTTGCACGAATAACAAGACAAATTGGATGTGGCCACTAATGGAAAAGGCTTTTCTTCCTCTTACCCAAGAGAAGTTATAACTTGGCGTAGTACTGAAAATATATTTTAATTAGGTGGTAAATGATAGAGAATCAGAAGCATTTTTCTTTCTTTGAGCAAATGGTTACACCCAGTTTATTTATTTTGTATAGATAAGGCCTTTTATGAAAGCACATTTAAATCGGGATAAAGACAAGGAGCTTCTAAAGCTCACTCAATACCTCAAAGAAATAGCAAAATTAGATGACTTTTTGGAGCTGAATCACAAACATTGGGAAAGGTAAGAACAAAGTCAAAATTCTTTCTTCTTTCTGTCCCTGACCCCACTGTGATTTGCTTGAGGTTGCCTGTACAAAGACAGGAAACAACTGAGCTGGTGAACTTTGACATCACTTACAGTTATGAAGGTGCTTTAGTTTGAGTAGAATTTTAATAAGGCTGTAGTGTTTGGGCTGCTCCCCTAAAATGATAAGATTTTGACAGAATGGGACTTTTTTTTCCATACTTCTCCAGTATTCAGGACCGATGATTATTTTCAATGAAGCAATTATGCTTCCTAAAGGGAAAAGAATTTTTGAAGGAACACAGTCCCTGGAAATATCTCTCTTTCCACCCCTACAAAGTTAGGCTGTCAGTTCAGATCTCAGGTCCTTTGTTACAAGGCAACTTTTCTGGCAGTTACTTCAGAGGTTTGGGGTGTTACAGTGTGGTTCTCGGGCACTATCCAAGTTGTGTGGTATTACGGTATTCATCAGCTCTGAAATGTAAGTTACTGTGTTATGAACGAGAGTTTTCCAAATGCTTCTCTTTATTAGCATCCTAATTCTTGCAAGAGAATGATTAGCTGAAGTGTTTGGGCAAAATTCTTCTTAATGGTTTTATGCAACAGCCTAAAGTTTCAATACACGTGGAAAAAAGTGCGTGCAATATGCTATTCAAAAAACACTCATTTGGTGCTTAAAAGAACAGCCTTGCAAACTTGATACAATTTTGGAGTAACTCAGATTCTCTAAAGAAGCTAGTGGAGGGCTGTTCTTTTCAGGTTATGCTGGATGACTGTCTTGAATTTATTTGAAGGAGTACCATATCTAATGGGCCTTTTTATCTTAAAGGATATAATAGCTACTTTTCCAACTGATGTAATTTTCGACCTCTTAGAATAAAACATGTTTCCATTTCCTTCCTCTCTATTGTTTAAAAAACCCTATAGAGTAACTAAAAACATGACTTTGAATTACTGTAAGATAACCTATCATGGAATTGAAAGAATGTTGAAATCAAATAAAATAAGTATTATTGATCAAATTTCTAATTTTTGGTTATCAATAGGGGGATTGCTAGTGAGAAAAGAAAGATTCATACTCTGAGTTTATAAGAGGTACTAGATACATTTGTGCCTGCTTCTTATTTTGTGAAAAACAGTACTTCTGTTTCTTTCAGGTATCTTTCAAAGAAGCAAGGACAATAACGCTAATAAAATTGTGTGGCACTGAATTGAAGGGAACATAACTAAGATCATTGGACTTTTCCTTGCTTTTACGCTAGAGTATAATAGTGCTGGACACTGGATCCAATGCCAGAATGACTGCTATACTTGGTCTTCCAGGTGGTTGGTTGTGGGTTTTTTTTTTAAAGATCACAGCAATAAGCTCAAAGTGGGAGAAACAAGTCAGTTACTTTTTCTTGCATTCAGTTCTGGTGTTACTACTTAAAATACTTTCCTCTCCTTTGCTGCCGAAGTACAACCATAACCATTAAAGACCAAAACCATTCTGAAACTAGAAAAGAAATACTTAGACCAAAAAAGTTGAGTAAGGAGCCAACCTTGGCAGTGTATGAATTATATAAGCCCTCTATTCCCTCCATCTTTAGAAACAGTCTCCCTCTCCCATTCCAGTATTTAAGTCTATAAATTACAAGTTGTCTAAGTTTGGTATGTATTAGTATGTCAGTGTTTCTCTGTGCAAGACAGTAAGATGGGAAAGTACCACCTCTGTGGCCAATTTACCCCGGTGTGTGAACTTGTACTATAAAGCAGTGTTTACTGGAAAACAATAGACTGAAGTTTGAGGGAGAGAAACCCACTCTTATTTGGTAAGTGAAAAGCAGTCTGCCTGAAAAATTCTCGTATGTCAGATTAAAGGGTTTAAACCTCAGATGGGAAAGTCACATTCCTAACAAAGCATGAACAAAACCCTTGTTCTCTTCTAGCTAAATCTCGTCAAAGTGCAAACACTGTGTTTAAATACAATATTCAGCCATACTGTTCTTAAAATATCATTTACTTGCGCTGCTTATGCCTGCACTATAGAAGTGTGATGTGACTGCTGTTTGGCATTACCAACACTTGTGCATTATGCAGTTCATGTATTTGAAAGACGACTGACCCTTTCAAATAAAAATGGTATATATTGTTCTTAAGGAACTATAGCAGTTGTGTAAATAATAAATACCTTTTTCATAACTGGTGTCCTGTGCTGTCTTAAATATCTAGTTTGCATAATAGAGAAGCCATTGATAATCTTCATTTAGGTTTTTTGGGGTGTTTCTTTGGATTCCAGAGACACCGATTTTGCATCAGTAGTTAAGTAAGAGACTGGTATGGGCTGCTGCAGATTTGGGCAGTGGTGTTGAATAGTAAAGCACTTAGCTGCCCGGGAAAGGAACCTTGACAGCAAATGTCAGAACGTCAAGACAGCAGACGCAAATGAGCTGTTAAGATGAGTATGTTAGGCTCCGGCTCAATGACCTGTCAGAAAATATACAGTTTCTTACCTACTGCTCTTTGTGGTTTAGTGCCAACCCAAGCTGTGTTTTAAACTAGTAAACCAGAAACCTGATGCATGAAAATCTTTGTTTTAGGTAAGTATGGAGGGTGAATTTCAAAAGTTTTGTCTCCTAGAGCTGATTTCTGAACTAGAAGGCTGACTCACTCATGTACGTACAGTGCAGATATAGTCCCTGAGGTTAGAACAGTGAACCTTTACCTGGAAAGGCTGCAGTAGCATAGATACTGGAATATAGGACTGGTATACGGTGTACTAGAATACCTTTCAATTTAAAGAATTGAAAGAAGTCCAGGCATTGCACTTGAATCACCTATAGAGCTTGTTATGCTAGCCAGACAGAGAAAACGGAACCAAGAGAGTGTATTTAAACATGCGCCTATATCTTTTTGCTCAAAGTTGGCATACAAACAGAAGTTTTACAGTGAGCGAGCAATCCTCCTTTCTTTTGCTTTATACAAGGAACATTTAAAAAAAAAAAAAAAAATCTTGATTTTTTTTATTTCAGTGACACTGGGATTTCATCCCAGCATCTGGGATGTGAAGTAGATGTGAACTCCCCTTTCAAATATTTTATAAGCTGCACTGGAATATGTGAGAGTATGATCTCGATGTGATGGCAACACATTGCTGTTGCTGACAAGTCATTGTGTCTTTTATGAGTAATGTTGTTTCCCATATCATATTTTGTGTTTGAAGACTAGTCTTGCACTTGGGGAGGGTGGGGGGTGTTTTGTTGGGTGGTTGGTTTTTTTTTTTTTTGTTTGGGTTTTTT